>JBBPTI010000120.1:0-22756 GCA_038093995.1 Tylopilus aff. callainus | reverse complement strand
GGTTATATAATGAAAAAGAAATATAATGTTGTACTAACCATCATAATTTCATAGGCTTGCTTATAGAGTGGTGCATAAGGATTAACATCTCTAAGGGTGGTGTGCAAATCTAGCAAAATGCCAGGATTCAATTGGGGATTGTATTGAACATGCCTATTGGAATGCTAGATGACAGTAGAATAACAGATGGGTACATACACCAACAGCCAATAAGTGTTTAAACTCACAGAGAACTGACTGAGATAAGTTTTAAGAAAGAGCAATGCAAAAGGTTTGTGTGTGATGATGATGAAGTTGGTATAAGAGGTGTGATGACCAAAAAAGGACATTGTGTGAACAAAGGACAGGTGAGCCACATGATTTTCACAGATGAAAAAGGAAATCCATGTGGGTACAGGCAAAATAGTTGAAATAGACAATACAGCCGTGCATAGACGAAATAGCCATCCTGACTGAATAGCAAGCAAAATACATGAAAAAAGTGTCAGCTGAATCACCTCACTGCATTTCCACACCCCATTGTCCATTAAGTCTTGAGATGACTCACATGAACTCATAACCAATAGCTATTTGCCTGCACACAACCCTAGACCCTGGGTTACACACCTGCTCTTTCTAGCCACATAACCATGCACTGCATCACATAGCCCAGCATCACCAAGCACTGCCCTGAGCATAGTCATGCTTGCATGAACCAATCCTGGACTTACACCCCACAGATTCACAGAGTACCATAGATCCTATAAGGCAACAGAGCCTGCCTTTAATGGACCATATGTAGTAATAGTGTACAAATAGATACAAACCCTGTAACAGTATATAAACCCCCATCACTACCCTCCAGATCCTCAGTCTATCATTAGTGGATGGTGGCCCTCATAAGCCCTACTATGCTAATGCTACTACATAACTAGGGTCTTGAAGGTTATCAACAGGACTGCTGTATATATGTCCTTTGCCTCACCCTCTCCATCATGACCCACAACAGCAAGACTCCCCTTGATGACAACTATTGACTCTCACCATTGCTGTTGGCATTCACCACTACTAGCCCTAGGCTTGACAGCTCAGGCTTGAGTTGTTTCATTGTGCATATCAAAAGTGAAAAAACTGTTGCAATCGAGTTGATGTTTTAAAATAGCCATATCTTGGGATCCTCTGATCCGAATCACATGATATAGGCACCATCTGGTAGCCAAGAGTTTGTACTTTGTTTGTCCCAGTTACATACAAGCGAAATTTCCACAGGTGCTTGTGGTGCACTTCATGCACCACATCAGGGTTAGGCATTGCAATGCTTTTTGGAGTCACTGTACATACTCTTGACTACAAAATTGCTCCCTGGGTTGTATGACTTGGTTTACACAGTCTAGAGATGTGATTATTCTAAGACAGCAATATCATGAAAAGAATTTTGGAGCTTTTGAATTGACAAATATATTTAGTACTTGATATAGCCTCCTTTGGCTCTAAGCACTGCCTTAATCCTCCTAGGCATGCTTTCAATCAATTTCTAATACTATTCAACTGGTATCTTCTCACATTCTACCTAAACACTATTTCATAATTCATATATCCCATTAGAAGTGTGTTTATGCTCTCCAAGTCTTTTTTTGAGTTATTGTTATGACCTTGCTCACACCCCTTTTTCCTCCTGCTCCTTTTCTGGCTCTACTCCTATTCTGGTACCAGTATCTGTTCTGGCCCGACTACTAACAGCATTTACACACCTCACGAAGGCTGCGCCAAGCTGTGTCTATCTTAGTAAGTGGTCTGGATCCCTTTGCACAGCCCCATAACATCACCATTGCACCATATCATGCCATAATGATGCACTCTAGTATTATTGGTGCCTGGGCTGTGCAAGGCAGTGCAATGACTCCCCATGACTTGTCCCCAGCCAGTAGTGTAAGCCCTGCACTCCCATGTCTACCCTGAAGCACCCGTATGTAGTAATAGGGTACAAATACATACAAACAACCTGTAACCATATATAAGGCTGGTGAATTCAGCCCCAAGATCCTCATTCAAGTTATCTTGGGTTTTCCCCTTAGTTCTCAGTCAATGCCTGGGCACCCACTAGCTCTAGTCACCATTCACTAGCCTCACTGCTCACTACCTGATACCTAAGGGTTGTTTCATTATAACTCGAATCCTTTTACTTTGCTGTTGCCGCCACCACTCCGAAGCCCACCGCTAGTAGTAAGCTCTGCAGAGTCATTGACTGTTGTTACTGACAGCCCTCTGCCCTAGTGAACCCAGCCCAGATCTCTGTCCCACATCCTGAGTACGTGCTCAACATCGCTGCCCTTGCTGCCAGTGCTCACCTCTTTGTAGAGGAGCACCCCTGTCTATTTGCCCAAGTTTTTGACCCCGCCTCTGCCACCGCCCAGAGAGAGAGGAGGTTAGTAGGGGAATACAGAGAAGTAAAGAAGGAAGAGGAGGAGGATCTCATACTACCACTGTCCCCTTCTCCCACTGTAAAGTGTGAGTCAACCCTGCCTGAGTCAGTCGACCCAAATGACCTTGAGGGTCCCTACTATGACCCCACCTCACCCACTGCGAGAGAATCGCTGCAGCCAGAGCTGCCCGCCACACTGCCACTGCCACCCTTGTCCACCCTGTTGATGGTCAGGGACGCCTTTGCCCTTGCATATCTTTGCACTGCCCTCGCTATCTTTAGCCAGCTTCTAGTAGCCCCTGCTACTATTACCATACCACTTCTTGTTTATGCCTACCTGCATCTATTTACAGGTATTCTTCTCCTTAACTACCCACACTTCCTTTTATGATAGTGTAGCTCCTTTTGCTGCTATTCACCTTCCTCATCATCTTTTTTGCTTCTCTTCTTACATACTTCCTTCTCCACCTTCTTTCTCTTGTCACACAAGAGCTTACCCCACTCCAACTCCAAGTCGGAATTCACAAAGGAGCCTACTCATTCACCTTCTCATCTTCGGGTATGAAAGGCAAGCGATTCACACCAAAGAAGAACAGCCACAGCAGAATTACAGCTGGTAGTTATTGAATAAAGCCCCTTTCCTGTTTTAAACCAAGTGACTGAAATAGGGCAACTGTTTATGCGACTCCGACAGAAGCACAGACCGAATCAGCTGAGACCGATCAGCTGACCACAGACAACACTAGTTAGATCTATGCCATATAAAGTGACCAGGCACCCAGCCATAATCAAAGAGTACCAAAGAAGAACCTGGGTAGTCCATGACGGAAAAAGAATCCGCATACCCAAGACACATGTAGCCTGACACTATGTCACAGTCCACACTCCAAATCCTCGCAGATCTGAACCTCACATGGGAGGACAAGATTGCCACTGTTGCACTAGAGTTCACTATGCTGACCAAGCAGAATCAGCAACTCTACAATGGATGTGTCAAAGAACAGAAGAAGACCATTGCCCTGTTAAAAGACGTCGCCACCCTAGAGCAGATGGTATCTAACCTCAATAGCACTGCTGCTGCAGGAGGAAAAGTGACACGAAAAGTTGAAGTTTTCACAGATCCTGGAGACTATGAAGGATCAGTTGCCAAGTTCGAAGAGTGGTGGGCAAAAATTAAGGCATGGCTCCACACCAATTGCTCCACCATTCTGCCGAAAAGCTACGAAGCTGTAACGGCAGTCCTATCCCAGTTGAAAGGACCGAAAGCCGGCCCCTTTGCTCAAACATGCCTCCGACGAGGACAAACCTACACCTGGGATGAACTCATTCAAGAGATGGAGAGCCTATTCCGCTCCGTAAATCAGAAAGATTGGGCTGTTGCCCAGCTAGAATAACTCCATCAGGGTTCCTTTTGGACTGATGACTTCCTAGTCCAGTGGGAAGCCCTCTAGCAAATGGCTGGAATAGATGACAGCCACATGATCTGCCTATTGGAACAGAATATGGCTCGACACATTATCCTCCAGATTTTCAAGGAGGGGGCTCAAAAGTCCACCCCTGTGGATTACCTACAGAATATCTGAGATATAGGTTATGCCATGGAAGCTCTCATGTTCATATGAGGGTGACCACAGAACTACCAACCCCATGGGGACTGGATGGAAGTAGACCGCTTTGAAGAAATGGAAGAAGAAGACATCTATGCCATAAAGGCAAGTCCCAGAAAGTGTTTCAACTGTAAAGAGTCTGGACACATGGCCTGAAACTGCAAGAAGCTGAAGAATCAATATCCGAAATGTTATTTCCACGGAGGAGGGCATCAGTTCAGTTGTAAGAGAAGGCAGGTGTGCAGGATCACCCTAGCAGAAGACAAAGCAAGGGCCACACTGGTTGAAGAACAGGATTTTCCCAATGCCAGAAAAGAGCAGAAGGGAAAAGGCAGAGCCTAGGAGATGATCTGGGTGTCTCACAGGCTAATAATCATTTCTTGGTGGAACTAACTAAGCTCGTGTCTGCACTAACAACCCTAGTATCTAATGCCACTGGTCTAGGAGGGTCTCCTAGTGAGCCTGGCAGGGACTGAGACACTAAACCTGTGCTTAATTCCCCTAAAACCACCACCGAAACCCCAGAACCCCTAAGGATGTATACGAGGGTAATCCATAAAGGGAAAGAAATAAAACTAACGATATAGATAAAATCCTCCACAGAAAGACAATATGTCAATGCATTGGCATTGGTCGATAGTGGGGCAAACTTGATGCTCATCAATTATGACTTTGTGTGAAAGAATCACATTCCCACACTAACTGCATGCTGGACTATTATTGTGCATAATGCGGATGGCTCCAAGAATGCCAGTGGCTGGATTACAAAAGAGGTAAAGGTGTACTGCAGTATCAATGGACACTGGAAACTACTCCAAGCGTACATATCAAATATCAGAAACAATGACATCATCCTAGGATATCCATGGCTCTGAGAGCATAACCCCCAGATCAACTGGAAGACCAGACAAATCCAGTTCATAGGGTGTTCCGAGACCTGCAACTACAAGCGAAAGACCTGGAACACCCATGACCAAGAGATTGTGGAGGTGACACATGCCAAGGAGAGAAGCTGAAAGAAGGAGCAACAGAGGAATTCAGTGTTGAAGGATGCCCTGAAGCTTGTACCTCGGGTCTACCATTGATACCAATGAGTGTTTTCGCAGAAGGAGTCAGAGCAAATGCTGCTATGAAAACCCTGGGACCACATAATAGAACTGAAGGAAACCTTCAAACCAAGGAAGGGATGGATTATCCCACTAAGTCTGAATGAGCAGAAAGAAGTAGAGGACTTCGTAGATGACCAACTACGAAAGGGGTATATTTATCTGTTGAAGTCCAAACAGATGTCACCAGTGTTCTTTGTCCCAAAGAAGGATGGACGAAAGCGGATGGTCCAGGACTACTGATATCTCAATGAGCACATAGTCCACAATAACTATCTGCTCCCACTCATCTCCCAACTCATTGACAAGTTAAAAAGAGCAATGATCTTCACCAAGATGGATCTCAGATGGGAATATAACAACATGCGGATCAAAGAAGGAGACAAATGGAAGGCTGCCTTCATATGCCATAAAGGGGCCTATGAGCTGATGGTAATGTTCTTCAGGCTCTGCAATTCTCTGGCCACCTTCCAAATGATGATAAATGACCTCTTCTTTGACATGCCTGAGGTAGTGGTATATATAGATGATCTGCTAATCTTCTCTCATGACAACAATCAACAGGCACATGAGGAGAAGGTTGCAGAAGTGTTAGAATGGCTGGAAAAGAATGATCTCTTTGTCAAGCCTGAGAAGTGTTCCTTCTCTATGATGAGAGTTGAGTTCCTAGGAATGATGGTCACCCTCAGAGGAATTAGCATGGACCCAGGGAAGGTAAAATCCATAACCGATTGGCCATTGCCAATGACCCTACAACAGACCCAGGCCTTCCTTGACCTTGCCAACTTTTACTGGCAGTTCATAAAAGACTATGCCCAGATTGCTTGCCCCCTTCATAACTTAACAAAGAAAGACATTATGTTTGAATGGATGGAGGAGTGTGAAACTGCCTTCAGGGAATTAAAGAAATGCTTCACCACTGCCCTGGTCCTGGCATATCTGGACAATAACTATCAATACTGACTTGAGAGTGATGCTAGCAACTGCATGGTTGGGGCAGTGCTATCCATGCAGAAAGAAGGCCAGTGGCACCCCGTCACCTTCTCCTCCCATTCCATGACTCCAGAACAATGTAACTACCCGATCGCTGACAAGGAAATGCTGAGTGTTATCTCTGCACTGGAGGGTTGGAGACACTATCTGGAAGGGGCCCAGCATGAGTTCGAGATCTGGAATGATCATCAGAATCTCACTTGGTTCATGACATGACAGGACTTAAATTGGCAACAAGCCCAATGGGCCCAATATCTGTCCTGTTTCAATTTCAAATGGTGTCATAAGGCAGGAACCCTAATGACGAAAGCAGACACCCTATTCCAGCGATCAGATCTGATGAATATGGGGGAGGATGATAACAAAGCAGTATTGGTAATACCCCCAGAACAGATTGGGCAGGTGATGGATGACAACACAGTGGTGGAGGTGACAACCCCAGGGGATGAACTCACTGATGAGATTTTGCACAGAATCATGCGACTCCCTGAAGCCACCCTCAAGAAGTTGATGGCACAGGGGTATAAGATTGAGGATTGGGTTCTCAAAAGGAATAATCAGATTTACATACCACCCAATCTATGCACCCAGATCACCATGCTCCATCATAACCATGCGGCTAGCGGACATCCCAGAGTTCTATGGACCTTGGAACTCCTTATGCAGTTCTATAGCTGGCCTGCTATGAGGAGAGATGTAGAATGGTATGTGCAGGGTTGTACTTGCTGCACTCAAGTGAAATCCAGTAATCAACCAATGAAGGGGGAGCTACAACCCCTACCAATTCCAGATGCCCCCTGGGAAGACATTTCTGCAGACTTCATCATGGACTTGCCCTTAGCAGGGGGGTATGATGCTATCCTAACCATAGTCAACCACTTCTCAAAGAAGGTAGAGTTAATTCCCTGTACGAAGACTTGCTCTGCTGCAGGATTGGCAGACTTGTATTTAGCCCACATCTGGAGGTATCACAGCCTTCCAAAGTCTATCATTTCTGATCACAGCCCCCAGTTTGTGGCCACATTAATGATGTCACTTTGCGCACAGTTGGGGATCTCCATGAAAAAGTCCACAGCCCATTATCCACAGATGGATGGGCAGACTGAGCATATGAATAGAGAAGTAGCCTCATATCTCCATATGTATTGTGCTGAATGACAGGATGACTGGGCGCACTGGCTGCCCCTGGCCCAATTCTCCCTGAATGCAAAACAGTCCACTGCTTCCAAATTCTCCCCTTTCCAGGTCACATGCACATACCAACCCCAAATGGGGATAGAGCCCCACAATTCGAAATCACCTGCAGCATCGGCGCTAGCACACGACTATCAGACTGTCCTCCAGCAGACAAAAGAACACCTCATGAAAGCCCAGGATCAGATGACCCTCATGGGAAATATCCACTGTGCTCTGGCACCCCAGTACACCATTGGTGATCATGTCTGGCTTGCAACTGACAACCTAACGCTCCCATTCCCCTGTTGCAAGCTAACCGATCAATGGATTGGACCCTTCTCTGTACTCTTCCTAAAGGGTCCTAACACTGTTGAGCTCTGTCTTCCCAAGGACATTCGCATTCATCCTGTCATCAACATATCACATACCAAATCCTATATTCCCCCAACACCACTATAGCCCAATCCAATGCCCAGCCCTGCTCTTATCACTGACAATTGTGATGCAGAATATGAAGTAGACTACATCATGGACTCCTGTCCTCAGGGCCATGGCATTCAGTATCTGGTACACTGGAAGGGTTATACTGATGATGATCGCACATGGGAACTGGCCTCTAATCTCACCAACTGCCCTGTGGCCCTTTGCAATTTCCACTGTGCACATCCTGCAGCACCTCATCCTGTCTCTTGCTCAGTCTTTGCTGCGCTCTTTTCTCACCCACTCCCCTCAGCTCCCCCAGAGGATGAGCTTTAGCAGGGGCGTAGTATTACGACCTTGCTTGTGCCCCTTTTTCCTCCTGCTCCTTTTCTGGCTCTACTTCTATTCCGGTACTGGTATCTGTTCTGGCCCAACTACTAATAGCATTTACACACCTCATGAAGGCTGCGCCAAGCTGTGTCTATCTTAGTAAGTGGTCTGGATCCCTTTGCACAGCCCCATAACATCACCATTGCACCATATCATGCCATAATGATGCACTCTAGTATTATTGGTGCCTGGGCTGTGCAAGGCAGTGCAATGACTCCCCATGACTTGTCCCCAGCCAGTAGTGTAAGCCCTGCACTCCCATGTCTACCCTGAAGCACCCGTATGTAGTAATAGGGTACAAATACATACAAACAACCTGTAACCATATATAAGGCTGGTGAATTCAGCCCCAAGATCCTCATTCAAGTTATCTTGGGTTTTCCCCTTAGTCCTCAGTCAATGCCTGGGCACCCACTAGCTCTAGTCACCATTCACTAGCCTCACTGCTCACTACCCGATACCTAAGGGTTGTTTCAGTCATTCTCAAAGATTCTTAAGAGGATTGAGGCCAGGAAACTGTGGAGGCCAATTCATAGTCCTAAATTCTTGCTCCTCTAGCCACTTCTTGACTCTCTTGCATGTGTGCTTTGAATCATTATCTTGCTAAAAAATAGTATCAGGGAAATTGAAGCCATAATGCTCCAGGGTTTGATGAAGCTTATCCTTCAAAATTTGAAGATAGAGACCCCCATCCATCCTATCATCAATCTTGATGGCAAATCCAACCCCTTTCCAGGTCATACAGCCCCACATCATCAAAAAACCACCACTAAACTCAAGTGTTCCTTGCACCAGCCTATTATTAAGCTTTTCATCCATTTTTCCACACCCAGTTATGCCCATCTGACCCTAGGTAATTAATTTTGGTCTCATAAGACCATATTACCTTCTTTCAATCATCTATAGTCCAATCCTTATGGGCATATGCAAAGTCCAAGTGAGCCTTGCAATATCTAGCAAAGAAAATAGAATATTTGGACTTGACTATAGCCTTTATGCCAGATTTCTTCAAGTGATGACATATAGTACTAGTAGAGAGAGGCTGATTGATGATGTTGGTAAGAGTTTTGGTCACCTGAATATTTTCAGCTTTGCCAGAGGTGATAAAATGCTGGGCATAACAAATACAATGAGCTCAAAAACTATTCCAATATTTGGTAGTTTTGTAGTATGTATAAAATAGCACCTGCGTGCGTGGGAATATCGCTTAACATTTGTGGGTGCGTGTGAAGTACTAACCATTTGCTATCTGCTGAGCTAGAAATCATGTGATTTGGCTCAGGGGTTGTAGAGATACATTCATTTTAAAACAAAAACATCATTGGAACAGTTTTTGAGCTTTTAACATCAAGAGTGACATTTCAATCAAACAATGGAATACCTGTTGTTATTTTATGCTACAAACAATGATACACACATAAATATCATGTCTGAGTTTCAAATAATTCCCACACCTCTTTATTTTCAACCACCATCATCATGCAATCTTTTTCTGCTACTCAACAAAGCACTATTTTTTCTCAGCTTGATGCTGGTCATTCCATTTGCTCTATTGCATCTAGCACAAGTCTTGGCATTGCCACCATCTCCAGACTTCACTCCAAGAAGCATTCTAACCTTCAAAAATCTATTGGAGGTCATCCATCCAAGCTTTCTTCTACCAATATTTGCCATGCTCAACATCTTATTATCTCTGGAAAAGCTGAAAATGCTGTCCAGGTGACCAAAGCTCTTACCAACATCATCAACCAACCCCTCTCTGCCAGTACTGTTCATCTTCACTTGAAGAAATCTGGTATGAAAGCTGTAGTCAAATGCAAATGTCCTCTTCTTTCTGCCAAGCATTGCAAGGCTTGTTTGGACTTTGCCTATGCTTATAAAGATTGGACCATGGATGATTGGAAGAAGGTAGTATGGTCTGATGAGACCAAAATCAATTGCCTAGGGTCAGATGGGCACAAATGGGCCTAGAAAAAGACAGGTGAGGGGCTCAGTAACAGATTAGTGGAAGAAACTGTCAAATTTGATGGTGGTTCTGTGATGATATGGGAGTGTATGACTTGGCAGGAAGTTGGCTTTGCCACCAAGATTGATGGTAGGATGGATGGGGACCTCTACCTTCAAATTTTGAAGGATGAGCTCCAGCAAACCCTGGAATATTATGACCTCAATCCTCCTAACATTATTTTTCAGCAAGATAGTGACTGTTACAATCATGCCACACTTGATGCTATGCATGGGTCTGAGTATGCTTTTTCCTTTACTCTGACCCTTGTACTCACTCATTCATCCTTCCTCATACTCCAGCAATCCCCTATGAAGTCCATATGATGCCCCTGACAGTGCTTGTCCCTCACAAGTATCCAAGTCATAATGTCACCACCTGATAAAGGCTTCACCCCTGTGTTTGCCTAGCTCCTGGCTCCCTGCACATGACCTCAGTCCCACAGTCACCTGACAATGATCTGTCAAACAGTGCCTCATGGCCCAACCCCACTTCAGTCACATGACTTTGCATGTGACATGATCTAGACCTTAGCATAGTCATGCACAGACACAAACCTAACCTAGCTTCATGGCTCACATGGTGCAAGCACTAAACCTGCACACAAACCACCCCCCATATACTGCTTGCAGTTGCACCCCAGCTTCACCCACAGATGCACACATAACATGACATCTGGTTTCTAGAACCATGGCACACACTATTGTCCCTCAAGGATACACCCCACCCTGTATCACACCACAGTCATGACATCTTGTGCCACAATCATGCAATTGCTCATCATCACACTGCCCTTGTCCCTTGGGCCTATAGTGATACTTGCACACTGACTCCATATGACTCATATGAGCTCCAGATCCAATAGTCATTTAGCTGCACTGCAATCCTAGACCCTGGGTTATGGATTTGCCTCTTTAGATGCCACAGCCATGCACTGCATAGCATAGCCAAGCACTGCCTAGAATGCTACCCCACATGCATGGACCAATGACCCCTTTGACCCACAGAGATCCACAAACTCCACAGACCACATATAGCAACAGAGCCAGCCCTCAACGAACCATATGCAGTAATAGTGTACAAATATGGACAAACTTTGTAACAGTATATAAACTCCCATCACTACCTCTCAAGCCCTCAGTCTATCATTGATGGGTAGTGGCAGCCATTAGATCTACCTTCAGCAGATAGTGGCCCCATAGTAGCTCTACCCACAATGCTGCCATGACTAGGGTCTTGAAGGCAACAATGGGCTGCAGTATAAATGCCCTTTGCCTTCCCTACTCTCTACTGATTGACTAGTAAGATCCATGACAGCAGGACTCCCCTTGATGATTGATTACTCTCGCCTTTTCACTGATGGCATATGCCACTACTAGCCCTAGGCTCGACAGCTCAGGCTTGAGTTGTTTCATTATGATAGACTCACTTCTTTCACTGCAGCCCTCAACATCGCCTTGGAAGCCATCAACATATTATACTCAAACCAGACCACCTTATGCATTCAGCATTACCAGGCATTACACCACATTTAAAGAGAGTTATCAAGGGTCACTCACAACAGAGCAGAGATAGACGGTATCTTTTTATCTGCTCTATGACATTAATGACCATGAGCAGAACCATGGATAATGGGCTGAAAAAAGTTCTGTTGCTGGATTGCATGCAGATATAGATGCTTGATTGCCAGACACCCTACAGTTCCTGTTACAACCAAATCAACACCACCATGGTTGACAGCTCCAGCAAGTTCTTGTGCCAGATTGTGCAAGGTGCCCACAGACCTTTTATGAAAACATCCTAACTGCAGATTACAGCTGACATAGGCTTGAGGCCTCCAGCCCAAGGCATCATATTGGGATCAAGATTGACACTTGCCCTTAGCCCAGGCCTAATAACCAGAATCTCTTATCATTCACAGGGCACCTTTAGGAAGCTAACACATAGCCAGAGAGTTCACTTTTGCCAGCAGCATGCAAGCAGCCAACACAATGCCCATCCCTTAGTCTACTCATTGATTGGCACATTCATCAAGGAAGGATATGGTACCACTGGACCAACCCACAATAAGCAGTAGACTCCAATCACCAACCCCATACCATCCACATATGGCATCTCTGACATCAATAGCCACCATGAGGCTTTGAGGCTCTCAGCCAGGAGCATTATAACCAGAATCTTTACAGCTCATCCAACAAAGATGCCCTCAGCATGGTGTTAAACTACCTTGGATCCTGGGAAACATGATCCCTAGATGCTCACGACTTTCCACAGCTCCTGAGATGAGCACTACAATTAACAATGGGGTTACCCCTCCCCTCATGAAAAGGAGTGATGATGAAGACCAACCTGAAAGCCTGGCCAGGGATGATACTTCTGATAAGGCACCCCACTTCTAACAAGAATAGAAGTTTAGCAACATGCCAGTTACTCCCACATGAGTGCACAAACTGCAACCTCTCTTTCTCTAGAACACTGGACTCAGTATCCAAAGGATGGTCACTGTGGTCTCCCATTCCAAGGACTGTGATGCACTCACCAAGCACAGAAGTGGGCTTGATCCTTTTTCTTTCCAGGTAGCTTCAGAGATCAAGATCCCCTTAGTAGCAGGCTGCCATCTTTTCCTTCCAGCTATTCACTGTGCCCATGCATGCTACCCATTACTCACCCCCATAGACTTTTCTAGTTACCCACTGGAGAACTGCAGGATTACCACTAATGCTTCCCACTGCCAGTTACCAGCACCTTTGCAGAACAAAGATCAATGCCTTATTTATTGGGTCCCAGACACCCAACAACATGCTATAGCCCCTCTACTGACTGAAGGGTGACACTCCACTGAGAACACTGATATTATGGAGCAACTGACTGCTCAACCAGCTAACTGACCAGCCAACCATTTATCAAGCTGACCAACTGGCTATTAAGCTGACAATCACACTGGGTTACAGACTTTCCCAGAAAAAGCATCTAATCATGAAATGTCCTCTGGAGGAGGCACCATACAGTATGTCAGCTAGGCTCACCAAAGACAGGAGCAAGCCACAAAACCAAATAAACATTACAATATCAGATTACCCCTTGCAGAATAGATAGGGGGGCCCACTCACGCAGACTGAATCAAAACCCCCAAAGCAAGGAAGGTGTTAAACTCACAAAAGTCATCTGCTAGATCCAACAGATATAGGGGTAAGTGCCAATATGACAAACTCCACTGGAAGGAGTATACAATGACAAAGAAAGGAGGATCCAGGGCCATGATGAAGAATACATGAGGGTAGTCTTCCCTCCAAAGCAGTAAAGCAGTAACGATGAAGTGGCTCATACAGACATACAAAAGGACAGACCTGAAAGAAATAACTATGCCCCAATGAAAGGGAGGCCTGATTCATGACATAAGAAACTCTGACATGGCAAAGTGATTCAACCTGTACAACTCAACAAAGACCACCAAGATGGCTATGAGTAATGCCCATCAAGACAACTGGGCTGGTAGAATCAATGAAGTCGCTGAAGAGTTTATGGACATTTGGGCAAGTCAGAAAGACTCTCAAATGAAGATCACAGAGTTACAGGAATGTGTCCAATTCCTGGAAGTA
The DNA here is from genome assembly GCA_038093995.1 of Tylopilus aff. callainus. Taxonomy (NCBI): domain Eukaryota; kingdom Fungi; phylum Basidiomycota; class Agaricomycetes; order Boletales; family Boletaceae; genus Tylopilus; species Tylopilus aff. callainus. The sequence continues at coordinate 9,059 of JBBPTI010000120.1, read as the reverse complement.
ACCATCACCCAACTCTTCATCACCATGAATAACCACACACCACCTACCAATAAGGATTTAGACCAGGCAGATGAAGCTTTGAATCTCGAAGACCAATGACCCACAGTAATGGAGCCACTCTCCACCATTGTGTGAAATCTGCAGGAATGATATGGGCAACAAGAACAACCCAATGACTGGGAACAACATACAGCAGACCAGTGCCCAGAATGCAGATTCTATCCCAGAGGATATAGCTGGAGATGCTCAACTCTCTGCCAAAAGAAAAAGGAACCCAGCTGGGTCATGTGCCCCTATAACACCAAGAATTGCCCAATGAAGTATCAATCTAAGGAACAAAGAGAGAGCCTGCAGATGCCACCTGGACTTCAGAAACCCACAAAGCTGTGAAAAAAGGGAACTGGTAAAAAGCCTGGATGATATATCCAACAAGAGTTTTATTTGCAGAACAGAGATGTCCTTGACATGACATTAAACTGTCCCAAAGGTGACAGGTTTGCCAGATGAGAGAAAAAGAAGAAAATCCTCAGAAATGTCCTTGACATGATATTAAACTGTCCTGAAGGTGACAGGTTCACCAAATGAGAGAAAAAGAAGAAAACCCTCAGAGATGTCCTTGACATGACATTAAACTGTCCCAATGACAGTAGAGCTGTCACACAATGAAGAAGACCTGCCAGTCCTAAGCATGACTGTAAACTGCCCTGAAGGTGACAGGATTCACCACTTATGATGAAAGACCCTGAAATGACCTTGGGCACAAAGGCAAGGAGGCGTCGAGTGGAACGAGCAAGATGATGTCCCGGGTGCTGGGCACAAGGGGACGAGTAGCGAAGTGAAGCGAAACGGAGAGGTGGATCAAACTCCTTATAAGCAGGTGCCTTGTGAGGGAAAGCCCAAGAAGAATTGATTGGGGCTCCGATAATTTACAGGCAGTCTTATATACTACTACAGATCGGGTTCAAGCGGAGCCTAAACTAGCTAAGGGCAGGCATGGTTACTAAATATGGGAGTGCGAAGCAAAAACTGGCCTGGTCCGTGCAAGGGGGGCGATGCTGCAGGCTAAACACTACTGGAGTGGGAAAGAATGGCGTACTATGGCATGCGATGCGCGAGTATTGCTATAGGCATGCGACCGGGTGGCGACAGATGGCACCATAGTGTGGTTAGTGCTATTGGGGTGGGAACCGATGGCGACAGATGGTGCCATTGTAACTGCGGATTGCCCAAGTGCTGCAGTGCGGCATCAGTCGCTGGGTAACCAGGCCTTTGCTCTACCGTAGTCTGGTGCCTGGATGCTGTGGCTACTGTGCTTACTGGTGTGGGAACAGGACTCAGGCAAGACCGAGTCACGGCGCTGTGGCGTGGGTCAAAGCGGCTAAAGAAGGGAATGTAGGGAAGAATGGAACATAGCATAGCCATGAGTGTAACAGACCCCAGAGCAACCTTAGTAGGTTGATAAAAAGGCCTCAGCTTGAGAAGGATCAGATACCCTCCAGGCACCCAAACTAATGACACTAGATGGCCCTGGACTGATACAATAGTAAGAGGCTGCACTGACTTAAACTAGCAAAAATAGTGCTGCCAGTTTGCAGTCCTTCCCACAAATAGTAACACCCCAGGATGGGCCCTTGATGAAAGATACCTGCAAACTAGATGTAGCCCAAGACTGTCACCAACTTTGTATTCAGCTGATTTAAAATAGCGAAAGTAACACTGCCAGCTTATTGAATACTGATACCACTCAAATGATGAAATACAGAGATAAAAGCTGACTGACTGGCTTATGGAAACATTCAGCAAACCACAATGGTAATAGTTTCGCCCTGAGCTTTTGCTCACCCCTCTGTTCACCCTTGCCTGATCTCTCTGACCATGAGGAAACTATTCCACACACAATACCATATAGATACTGGAAGTATTACAGTAATGAAACCCCTCACTGCTCACTGACCAAGCTTTATAACATCAACCCCAGGCACAATACCCCAGATATAGATGTACTGGATGAGTCACAGAAAGTCACAAGGAAAGCATTCCTTCTCTGGAGACAGTACCACCTCTCTCTTATGAGCATTCATGGCCTCTGCATGAAGAAAGTGATCTGCATGACAGATACAATCCATGATAAGACCCCTCTGCAAGTTGAAGCTGATCAGTATTGATAGACCCACTCAGCATGAATTAAGATGGCTAAGCTTTGCCTATGCATTGCAAGACACCTTTGCAGTTGCCATCCCCTCACAGATATTTGAACCCAGTATGACTTCATACAAATTCCAATGCTATTCTTATTGACACAACCATGGTCCTTCACTCATCAGACCTCTACTGCATGCTCCATCCTGAAGTGCACTACAGTGCTATGCACCGGCACACCCCACATTAGACTATGCCTTGACAGCATACCCTGCTGCCTTAAGGGCATCTTCCCAATCCACACTCCTCTGCCTTTGGCTAGTGATTTCCATCCTGGCTAGGAATGGTGGTTTAGTAACTAGCAATGCAACCCCCTCATTTCTTCTTCAACACTCATTCTTCACATGCCCTAGTAGGCTTTATTTCATGAACTTTTCCTTTTCAGACTTCGACAGGCTTCTGTTGCCTGTGCACCACTACTGTAACGCTCACGGCTATGCTACGTTCCCTTTCTTCCTACATTACCCTCTTTAGCCACTTTGACCCACGCCACAGTGCCGCGACTCGGTCTTGCCCGAGTCCTGTTTCCCACACTGGTAAGCACAGTAGCCGCAGCATCTGGGCACCGGACCACAGTAGAGTAAAGACCCGCTTACCCGGCTACTGATGCCGCGCTGCAGCACTTAGGCAATCCGCAGTTGCAATGGCACCATCTCGCACCATCGGTTCCCACCCCAATAGCACTAACTGCGCTATAGCACCATATGTCGCCACCCGGTCACACGCCTATAGCAATACTCACGCATCGCACGCCATAGTACGCCATCCTTTCCCACTCCAATGGCATTAACCTCGCAATGGCACCATTGCTTGCCACCCTTTCCCACTCCAGTAGCATTTAGCCCGCAGCATCGCCTCCCTCGCACGGACCAGGCCAGTTTCTGTCTCACACTTCCATATTTAGTATCTATGCCTGCCCTTACTTACTTTAGGCTCCGCTTGGACTCCGCTCTGTAGTAGTATATAAGACTGCCTGTAAGTAGTTGGAGCCCCAATCAATTCTTCTTGGGTCTTCCCTCACAAGGCACCCGCTTATAAGGAGTTTGATCCATTCTTCCGTTTCGCTTCACTTCGCTACTAGTCCCCTTGTGCTTAGCACCCGGGACATTGTCTTGCTCATTCCACTCGATGCCTCCTTGCCTTTGTGCCTGAGGTCGTTTCATTAAGAATTGATTCTCCCGTTCGCCACTGTCGCCCATCCGACCGCCCCAAACACCCCACCCATCACCAACCTATTCACTATCAGTAAGCAGAGCAGAGCCTGCGTCCCCCTTATTGACGTGGAAGGACACTAGTGAATGGTACACGTGCCAAGTTGGCCCCTGCTGTTGTCATTGGCAACACAACAGGCGGACACTGTCTAGTAGTCGCCCCTCACCCAGTTCAACCCATCAACCTCGACCTTCTTGCCACCATTGCTTCCCGCTTCGAAGCCAACACCGCTGCTGCTGCTGAGAGAGAGCAGAGAGAGCTGTGGGAAGAGATTGACCAAGCAATAGCAGACTTCGCTGCGAGGACCAGGGCTTCAGATACGCCCACACTTGTCTATCCCCCATCCCCAAGTGCTGACATTGACCCGAATGACTTCGTTCGGCCCACACCACCTATTCCCTCGCCTTCTACTCTTCGCCAGCTCATTGCCGAAGCCGAAGAACAAACCCGCCAATACCAGGAGTACTGCGCTCGCATAGAGGCAGAGCTTGCCACACCACTCCCCCCTTCGCCAGATTACCGTGCCTGCTGTAGGCCGGATCGCCTTCGCCACCCCTTCCGCTTCCCGCCATTCCACTCACACCCGAAACAGTCCAGAACATCCGGTACTGTACTGGTGCGCAGTCTCAACGAGCCAGGCCGCCTCCGCCCAAGAAACCTTCTGAAGCAGCCCAGCAAGTTCCTTTAATCTTCCTTTCCATACTTACATCTTTGTGCCTCCCTTCCTTTTTAGTACTAGCCTTCTTCTCCAAGGATGTTTCCGCTTTTATTTTGATATTACCTTTCAGCCTCTTGTTTTATTTCCTTCTGGCTACTTGTGTTTTGCATTTATCGCATTCTTTCTCGCATTCAGTTTGATTGCAATACCCTTTTAATTTCTGTTCAGGCACCCACAGGCGAATACTCCCTTATCTTTTCCACACCTACAGGCGTACGAGGTCGCAACCTCCGCTACGAGACCATATCTACCAACTGGGCAGAGCCAGCACCCCAGGACGATTGGTAGAAGTTTTTGTTTACAGATTAATTTGAAGAATCATTCCAGGCTTTAGCTATAGGGGGAATACTCAGCAAGCCGAGAGAACACCGAACGCATCCTGAAGGAAGAGTAATCAGGATCCTCAACAGGCTGCATCCAGGAGACTATCGAGATCAGAAGACAGTAGTTCGCATGAGACCTCTAGCGCCCCTACCATTTGAAAGGCCCAGCCGCAGCTGGTATAAGAAATACAAGGCGCCAGTGATCAAGAAAGAAGTACGTTTCCAGTATGTCGCAGGTACTCCTCGATACCATCACAGACCCCACTATTCCACTACCGGACAAACTCGCTGCCATTGCGGCCGAGTTCACTATCATCACCACACAGAATATCCAACTCGCTCAATCGCTGCATGCGTCCAACAACGAGATTCTCCGCCTCGAGCAGCTGGTGACCACTGGACAAGCAACAGTTGCGACACTTCAGGGTCAGATCGCCACAGCAGGCCCTCCAGGTACTTCGAAGAAAGTTGAACTCTTTGCCAATCCCGGCGAATATGATGGCACGATTGCCAAGTTTGAAGAATGGTGGGCCAAGATGAAGGCATGGCTCCGGATCAATGTGCATGTCGCCCCCGCGGGAAGCTATGAGGCAGTTGTGGCAGTACTCTCCTGGCTCCGTGGACCTAAAGCCGGACCCTTCGCGCAAACACGCCTATCCCGGGGCAATGCCTATAAATGGACGGACTGCGAGGCCGAGATTGAATGCCTATTCCGTGCAGCAAATCAGAAAGATTGGGCATGTCACCAGCTGGAGGAGTTCAAGCAGCAGAACATGCGGACCGACGACTTCTTGGTCTGCTGGGAAGCTCTATACCAGCAAGCCCAGATTGATGATACGCATGCAGTCTGCCTCTTGGAACAGAACACGGCCCGCCACATTATATTACAGATATTCAAAGAAGGCAAGCGCCAGGACAAGCCGGTGCTATATCTGGACAACATTAGGAAGACCGGATGCGCAATGGAAGCGCTCGGCTTCATAAGGGGGTACGAAAGGAAGGCCCCTGCAAGGATTAGCAGTCGAGGGTTAGCATGGGAGAATACTGAAGAAGATGTATACGCCCTTCCAAGCAGCGACGCCCGCACCAAGTGCTTTAATTGCAAACAGACCGGCCACCGAATCTGAGAATGCCAGAAACCGAAGATAAACCAATGCCCAGCCTGTAAGTTTGTTCATGGTGGGCACAGCTCTTACTGCACCAAAAGGAAAACGCTGCGGAGGATACCGCTAGCAGAAGAAGAAGAACCCACTGGCTCCGAAGCGCTGGTTAGGATTGCCGAGTTGGCAGAAGAAATACGCAAGAGAAACAACCTGGAGATGGGTTTGGATTTTCCAATTGAAGGATCCCAGATGAAGGGAAAAGGCAGGGCCTAAGGAACGCGTCGGGTGTTCCAAAGGCCAGTAAGATTCCTACTAAGCGCGCCCCCATTACCCATGTTATCATCTCTAAAGACCGAGAATGGTGTATTCCCCTTAGATTGCCCGGTCTAGAGGAGTCTGCTCCCCAGCGGCTCGGTGGCAACCGTGAACCAAATGCCGTGCTTAATTCCTCTAACAAGTATACTCCCCCTCACGCGCGCAAAGAAATCCCGACTAACCCACCACAGATTCGCATACTAGGGCAGCAAAAGAGAAAAGAGATACTAATGCAGGTCCAGATCAAGACCCGCACCAGTGACTTCATACCAGCCTCTGCTTTGCTCGACAGTGGGGCCCAGTCCTCCTTCATACACTGAGAGTATGTACGCCAAAACCGTATCCCTACTGAAGAACTCCCACAGCCCATATACGTGTACAACGCTGATGGGACCCTGAATAAAGCCGGGCCTGTTACCCATGCGGCCACTATCTTATTGGAATACCAGGGTCATGTGGAAAAGACCTGGGTAGAGGTAACCGATTTAGGAAGCAAGGATCTGATCTTAGGGTATACATGGCTAAAAGAACATAATCCACAGATCAATTGGAAAACTGGTACGGTCCATATGCCAGATTGCCCGGAGCTGTGCAATTACTCCGGGGTGTCGCAGGTCATCCACTGAGCAGAGGAAATGGAACTCCGGGTCGCCGAGGAGCAACGGTACACTGGAAAACAGCAAGAAGGAAAAACTCCTCGCAAGTTAGTACCCCCGGTGTACCACCGCTACCTCAAGACCTTTGAGCAGAAGGAGTCCGAGCGGATGCCAGTTCGAAAACCATGGGACCACGCCATCGAGCTAAAAGACAGCTTTGTCCCGAAGAAGGGCCGAAACATCCCGCTAAGTCCGCAGGAGCAAAAGGAAGTTGACGACTTTGTAGACGAACAGCTCACCAAAGGCTACATCCGCCCCTCCAAGTCCGAGCAGACCTCACCAGTCTTCTTTGTGCCAAAGAAGGATGGCTGCAAATGAATGGTACAGGACTACCAGTACCTCAATGAGCATACCATCCGCAACAACTACCCACTCCCCCTCATAGCCCAACTAATTGACAAGCTCCGCACTGCCCGGCTTTTCACCAAGATGGATCTCCGCTGGGGGTACAACAATGTCCGAATCAAGGAAGGAGATGAATGGAAGGCCACTTTCACCTGCCATTGTGGGGCATTCGAGCTGCTAGTAATGTTCTTTGGGCTCTGCAACTTGCCCGCAACCTTTCAGACCATAATAAACAACATCTTCGCCGATATGGCTGAAAACGTCATGGTGTATATTGACGACCTTCTCATATTCACCCCCTCAGACGATCGAAAGGCACACGAGAAGATCGTCTTAGAGGTCCTTAGGCGATTAGAAGAAAACGACCTCTTTGTTAAGCCAGAAAAGTGCACCTTCGGAGTACAGGAATTGGAATTCCTTGGGATGATCGTGGAAGTAAACGGGGTAAGCATGGATCCAAGCAAGGTAACCGCCATAAAGGAATGGCCGGTCCCTACCACTGTATGAGGAGTTCGGGCCTTTCTAGGCATGGCCAACTTCTACCGCCGCTTCATACAAGACTTCACCCATATCGCGTGGCCGCTCCATGACCTAATCAAGAAAGACAAACCCTTCTGCTGGACCGATCAGCGCCAAGCAGCCTTCGACCGCCTAAAGGAAACCTTCACCACTGCCCCCATTTTAGCCTACCCTGATCACAACAAGAAATACTGACTCGAGTGCGACGCCTCCAGCTATGCAACTGGCGGAGTCCTGCTGGTGGAAGAAGAAGACCGGTGGCACCCGGTAGCCTATGCCTTGCATGCCATGACTCTGGAAGAGTGCAACTACCCCATAGCCGACAAAGAGATGCTAAGCGTGATTAGGGGTTTGGAAGACTGGCGCCACTACCTGGAGGGAGCCGAACAGCAGTTCGAGGTATGGAATGACCACGAGAACCTAAAGTGGTTCATGACTCGCCAGAACCTCAACTGCCGCCAGACCCGATGGGCCCAGTACCTTTCTTGATTCAACTTCAAGTGATGCCACAAGTCCGGAACAACCATGGGAAAGGCTGATGCTCTGTCAAGAAGAGAAGATCTAGCGGTAGGAGATGCCGAGGACAACCATGATGTAGTGGTAATACCCCCCGAACAGATACAGGTTCGCACACGCAACCAGGCATGACAAAGTCAGGATGAAGAATGGGCAACGGAGGAAGCAACGGTTCTGCACCACGTCTGGAAGCATCATGGACTCCCGAAGTCCATCGTTTCGGATCGGGGACCCCAGTTCGCCTCCCGCCTCATGACAGATCTCTGCTGCCAGCTCCAAATAGATCAACGACTGTCCACTGCCTACCACCCCCAGACTGATGGTCAGACCGAACGGATGAACCGAGAGGTTGGGCAATACCTCCGGACCTACTGTGCAGATCACCCCAACTCATGGAGCGACTGGCTCCCACTCGCACAGTTCACCATCAACTCCAGAGTGTCCTCCGCCTCCGGTAAATCCCCTTTCCAGCTCACTCATACATACGCGCCGGTTCTCGGAATAGAACCCACTATCACCCAATCCCCCACAGCTGATAACCTAGCCAACCAGTACGCCGATCATCTGGCGGAAGCCCGGGAACGACTTCGCACCTCGCAAGATACAATGAAGCGAGCGGCCGCTGGAAAGCGTTCTCTGGCCCCCTCCTACTCAGTTGGGGATAAGGTTTGGCTCTCCACCGAGCACCTCTCTATTCTGGGATCCCCTAAGCTCACTGATCGCTGGATCGGGCTGTTCCCCATCATCAGTCTCGTTGGCCCCAACGCAGTCCGCCTCGACCTCCCTGCCTTGTACTGCATCCACCCTGTTCTCAACGTTTCGCGGGTTAAACTGTTCATCACCCCACTCCCCAGTCAGCACCCTCCTACCAATCCCTCTTCCCTGGCTGCTGACCCCGCTATTCCCGAATACGAGGTTGAGTATATCGTCGACTCCCGCTTGGCTGGCTGCGGCTGAAACAACCCTTAGGCGGGGCTGCTTAGTGAGCTGTGTGACAGCGGGAGAGTGACTAGTGACAGGAGCTAGCGGGACCCTGATCGTCGACTGAGGACTAAGGGGAAAACCCAGAATAACTCGAATGAGGTTCTGGGGCTCAATTGCGGCCCTATATATAGGCTACAGCGCTATTTGTACGTATTGTGCCGTAATACTA
>JBBPTI010000119.1:0-22825 GCA_038093995.1 Tylopilus aff. callainus | reverse complement strand
CAAAATGGCTATATCTCATCATTCCTTGGGCCAAATATTTTGACTAAGAGACCATTTTGTAGCCAAGAGCAAGGGCTATCTTTCATTTACCCACAGTTAAGCGAAATTCCCACAGGTGGTTGTGGTGTGCTTCACACACCACATCTGAGTTAGGCATTGCAATGGTTTATGGAGTCACTGTACATCCTCATGTCTTCTGGGATTTTGGTGGTGGATTTAGGGGAATTAAGCACAGGTTTAGTTTCTTGGTCCCTGCTGGGCTCACTGGGAGACCCCCCTAGACTGGTTGCATTAGATACTAGGGTTGTTAGTACAGAAATGAGATGTGTTAGTTCCACCAAGAATGAATTATTAGCCTGTGAAACACCCAGATCATCTCCTAGGCTCTGCTTTTTCCCTTTTGCTCTTTTCCAGCATTGGGAAAACCCTCTTCTTTGTCTGGTGCAGTGTGCCCTTTCTCCTTGGCTAGGGCCATCCTTTGGATCTGCCTCTTTCAGCAGCTGAACTAATGCCCTCTACTATGGAAGAGACACTCTGGGCACTGCTTCTTTGGCTTTTTGCAATTGTGGGCCATGTGCCCCATACCCTTACAATTGAAGCACTTCCCCTGGCTTCTCTGGATGGCAAAGACTGTTTCATCATCTTCTCCTGCTATGTGATCAACCTTTATTCAGTCACTTCTTTGGCTATAGCTCAGCTGTTGCCCCCTTATGAAGTTGAGGGCTTCCATCGCACAACTGATGTTGTGGATTGTTTGTAAATAGGCTGTGGGTGTTGTCTTCCACATTCCTTTCTTAAAGATCTGGAGAATAATGTGCTGGGCTGTATTCCATTCAAGAAGTTGGATCATGTGGGTGTTATCAATCTCAGCCATCTGGTACAGTGCTTTCCATTGAACTAGGAAATTGTTGGTCCTCATTCCTCCTTGGCAAAGTTGTTCCAACTGTGCTATTGCCCAATCTTTCTGGTTGACTGATCAAAATAAACTTTCTACCTCTTGGGTGAGCTCATCCTATGTATACATCTGTCCTTTGAAACAACCCTTAGGTGTTGGGTAGTGAGCAGTGGGGTGGTGAATGGGAATGGTAGTGACAAGAGCTAGTAGGAGCCCAGGTGTCAACTGAGGACTAAGGGGAAAACCCAAGATAACTCGAATGAGGATCTTGGGGCTGAATTGATAGCCTTATATACATTTACAGGGTTTGTATGTGTTGGTATCCTAACTATCACAAATGGACAACTTCAGGGTAGACATGGGAGTGTGGGGATTATGCTACTGGCCAGGGATGAGTCATGGGGTTTCACAGCACTGCCTTGCACAGCCCAGTGGCTGATGACATGCAATTGTGCCATCATGGCACAATATGAGGTAATTATGATATCATGGGGCTGTGCAAGGAGGCTGGACTGCTTACTAAGGTAGTCACAGCTTGGTGCAGCCATTGTGTGGTGTGTAAATACTATTAGCAAGTGGTCTGGGGATGAGACCAAAGCTGGGATAGGAGTAGAGCCAGAAAAGGGACAAAGAGCGAGCTGGGTTGTAACACTACCCCCCTGCTAAAGCTCAACCTTTGGGGGAGCAAAGGGCAGCTGGTGAGCAAAAAGAGTGGCAAATTGAAAGTGGGAGATAGGGCAAGGCACAGATGGATGGGATGCATGGAAGTTGTGAAGGGCATCAGGGCAGTTGGAAAGGTTAGAAGCTGGTTCCCAAGTGTGATCAGCATCAGTATAGCCCTTCCAGTGGACAAGGTACTGAATGCTGTGGCCATGGGGTCAAGAGTCCACAATGAAGTCAACCTCATACTTGGACAAATGGTCCTTGGAGATGAGAGCAAGACCAGGAGCAATGTCCAGTTGACCAGGGGACAGCTTTTGGTAGGGCTTTGTGTGCAAGATATTTACCACCAGATGAATGCAGATATAGTGGGGAAGATGCAGCTGCATGGCATTGGGGCCCTTTATGGAGATGATGGGAAAGGGACCAATCCAGCAGTCCATTAGCTTCTGACAGGGGAAGGGTAGCATCAGGTTTTCAGTGGAGGACCATATGCAGTCACTGACAGCATAGGAAGGCACAGGGGCATGGTGTTGGTCTGTGGAAATGGTCATGTGGTCACATGCATGCTGGAAATGCTCCTTTATTTGCACCAGGATAGTCTGATAATTGCAGGCTGTCTCTGTTGCTGCAGGGGATTTTGTATCATGGGGCTCTACTCCCATGCAAGGCTGGTAAGTTCTCATGACCTGAAAAGGGGAGAATTTGGAAGTGGTAGATTGCTTTGTGTTAATGGAGAATTGGGCCAGTGGCAACCAATGTGCCCAGTCATTCAGTGCAGTACATATGGAGATAAGAAGAGACTTCTCTATTCATTTGCTCAGTCTGCCCATCAATTTGCAGATGGTAGGTGGATGACATTTTTACACTAATTCTGAGCTGGGAACAAAGGGCATGCATAAGAGTGGTGGCAAATTGGGGACCACAGTCAGACACTATGGAGTTTGGGAGGCCATGGTGTTTCCATACATGAGTGAGGTACAGGTCCACAAGGTTTGCTGCAGAGCAGGTCTTTGAGCAGGGCACTAACTCTACTTTCTTTGAGAATCAGTACACTACCATGAGTATGGTGTCATGTGAGCCAGATAGGGGTAGATTGGTGATGAAATCTGCAGAAATATCCTGCCAAGGTCCATTGGGTATTGGGAGTGGTTGTAGCTTCCCCTTCAGTGGTTGGTTACCTGCCTTGGCCTTTGTGCAACAAGTACATCCTTGCATGTATCTTTCTATATCTTTTCTCATAGCAGGCCAGCTATACCCTTGGATGTGAAGCCCTAATGTTTGTAGTACCCCTGGATGACTGCTAATGGCATGGTTGTGATGGAGTGTTAGTAGATGGATCTGTAAGTCCAGTGGTACAAAGATGTGCCCATTCTTTTTTAGAATGCAATCTTCAATCTCATACCCTTGTGCCATCAACTTCTCAAGAGTGGATTCTGGAAGGTAAATCATTCTGTGGGAGATCTCATCTGTTAATTCATCTCCAGGGGAAGTCACTGTGAGTCCCTCAGATCCCTCTTCTCCTTCACTTAGCTGCCTAATCTGTTCCAGAGGTATTACCAAGACTGCTTTATTGTCCTCTTTGTCAGTCTGAACTAGATCCAGACAATGGGACAGCACATCTGCTTTCATCATTAGTGAACCTGCCTTATGACACCACTTAAAGTTGAAACAGAATAGGTACTGCACCCATTGGGCTTGTCTTCAGTTCAGATCTTGATGAGTCATGAACCAGGAGAGATTCTGATAATCATTCCAGATCTCAAATGGGTAACAAGTTCCTTCTAGGTATTGTTGCCATGCTTCTAAGGCTGATATGACACTCAGCATCTCCTTATTTGCTATGGGGTAGTTTCATTGTTCTGGAGTCATGGAGTGAGACAAGTAGGCCACCAGATGCCACCTTTCTTCTTTTTTCACCAAGAGAACTGCTCCTACTGCACAGTTACTTGCATTACTCTTCAACTGGTATTCCTTGTCATTATCAGGGTATACTAGGACAGGGGCTGTGGTGAATTGCCATTTTAACTCCTCAAAGACATGTTGACACTCTGTGGTCCATTTGAACAATATATTCTTTTTTGTTAGGTTGTGGAGCAGTCAGGTGATGCATGTGAAATCCTTGATGAACTGTTAATAGAAGTTTGCCATTCCTAAAAAACCCCTAGTCTGGCATAGGGTTGTTGGGATTGGCCATTCTGTTATCACTTTAACCTTTTCAGGGTTCATTGCAATTCCATCACCACTGACAATTATTTTAAGGAACTCCACCTTTTTGATGGAGAAGGAGCATTTCTCTGGTTTTACAAAGAGGTTGTTCTGCTGTAGCTGCTCTAACACCCAAGTTACCATCACTTCATGCACCTTCTGAAACAACTCAAGCCTGAGCTGTCAAGCCTAGGGCTAGTAGTGATGAATGCCAGGGCGATGGTGAGAGTTGCAATGTATCTTCAAGGAGAGCCTTGCTGTCATGGGTCTTACTAGTTGTATGATATGAGCAGGGAAGACAATAGGCATTTATACAGCAGCCAATCAATAGCCTCCAAGACCCTAGTAGTGTAGTGGCATTGTGGGAGTAGGCCTAAGGTGCTAGTGGCCACTACCCATCAGGAGTAGGGCACTATGCTCCACTACCCATCAATGATAGACTGGGGTCTAAGAGGGTAGCAGCTGGGGTTTATATACTATTACAGTGTTTGTACACTATTACTACATATGGTCCATCAAGGGCCGGCTTAGTTACCATATATGGTCTGTGGAGTTCATAGGTCTCTGTGGATCAAAGGAAGTCTTGGTCCATGTGCATAGGGCTATGCTCTAGGCAGTGCAGGGCTATGCATGGTTATGTGGCATAAGGTGTAATCTGTGGTGAGGGCGAATGGCTATTGGTCATGAGTCCGTGTGAGTCATGCCAGTGTCTATGCATGAGTATTGCTATAGGCCAAGGTACAAGGGTGATGCGATGGTGAGCAATTGCATGACTGTGGTGCAATATGGCATGATGCAGGACTGTGGAATGGGACCAGGAGATGTGGGGAGTCAGAGGCAATGTCAGGGCCAAGGGTTGTGATGGAGTAACATACCATAGGCAAGTCCAGAGGGCGAGAGCCATTGCTGAGGATTGTGCTGTGTAGCTGAGAGGTTGTGCATGCATGTGCATATATCAGGTGACTGTAGAGGAGTCCAGGGTGTCATGTCTCAAGGGGTGGCCTAGATATAGGTGCTGTAGTCTGTTGCTGAGATCCGAGTCTATCCAGGGCATGAGAGCTGTGCTGAGTGGCTATGTAAAGGTCTAGATCATATCATGTTGTAGAGAGTGGTACATCTCTACAATGGTATCCCTACTTCTCACATCCTTTCATACAGTCTCTATGCCCCTTTTGTTTCTACCTTCACACCCCCCTTCTTATCTTGTATAGTAGGACCAGTCGACTGGATGCAAGTCTGTCAATAAGTCTGGAAGACCATCGGTTTTGTTTCATTTCATGTTCTCTCAACTAGTTTATTCTTGTTTCTTCTTTGGACTCCAGTTCCTACAGTCGTACCTAAGTCTTGGGCATTCCCAGACTATAAAGCAATGTCATAGGAACTTGGAATGCAGCTCCCATTTTAGCTCTTACTGCACTGTTTACTGTTCACCCACCGTTTAATGCTCACCAACTGTTCACCACATCACTACCACTCACCAATTATGACCATCTCATCTCCCATCACCACTACAAGACCATTGGACTTGCGCTTCTCACTGGTCGACTACTCAAGGACTTCTCTGCTCCACTTCCTATGCTCCAGAGTCCCTTAGGGGTGAACCTATCACTCCCCACATACACTGACAACCCCTAGGACTTCTAGGACTTCTACCAAAGTCCACCCTGGAGTCCTTGTCTTCTTTACAACTGGAGCCCACAGCAAGGGACTTACAATGGGGTTCCAGACAAAGTCAATGACTCATTACCCAGCAACCCGACCTTGAAAATTTATGTGCACATTTTTGCAATTTGCAAATCGGTGAGGACTCCACCTTATTTCATTCAGTGTCACCCTCAAACGCAAAACATAACCATTCCAACCTCCCTGACATAACCAACCACGAGCTCAGTTCACTGACAGGTAATAGCTTGGACCGCTCTTCTGCTGATTTGGATTGGTTGAATAAATCCCATCTCTGCTCTACATCATCTGTTTTAGCTGACATGCAGCCATTGGGTTCCTGGCAGACCCCCAGTGTTGAGACTCCAAGTCTGACTGTTACAGAAGAAATTCTAGGTGATGAGCCAAACATAGTATCTTTCATTCCTGGTGGATATATAGAGTCCACTCCCAAGAGAGTCAAGGAGAACCTCCCTGCATCTCAGATTTCCAGCTCACTTTCACCGCTCGCTGCAGACTACTTACCCCAGTCATCTCTATCTCCTAGCACATCGTCTTCCACCACTCCATCCTTACAAGATCTCTTTGATGACACTGAGGGCTCTTTTTGCCCAAGTCCACTACCACCAGCCTGTATTTTTTGCACTCTGTTGTCACTTACTGCATCCTTTGGTCTTGCACCTATTCCCATACCACTCTCTCATCTTCACCTTCCCCAACCTCTACTTCCTCCTATAGTCCCTCCACCTGGACCAATGGCTAACCAAGGTGCTACAATGCCTGCCTGTGGGGCTTGTGGTGCTCCTGAATTTACTGGGGAGGTACCTACCAAGCTTCCCCACTTTCTAGACCAGGTTGACACTCTAGGAACTGCTGCTGGTCTTACTGCTGCAGAGAAGATTCGTGCTACACTGCCTATAATGAGTCAGACTGCTGGAAAACCCTTGAAGAAGCCACTGCAGTTCCAGCTGATTGGGACCAGTTTATAGATACAGTCAAAGATCTTTACCCTGGTTGTGAAGGTGCTAACAAATTCTGTCATGCTGACCTTCAGTACCTAACCCATGAGACCAGCACAAAGCCTATGTGCACCCTTGCTGACTTTTCACAGTACCACCACAGTTTTATCAAGATCACCACACTGCTAGTCCAGGCAAAGAAGCTCTTAGACTTGGACCAAGATGCTCTGTTCCTTGCTGAACTCCCTGTGGACTTGGCAGCTCAAATTTGCCACCACCTTCTCATTACCAAAACCATGCACCATCCTGCTGATCCATATTCCATTAAAGATACTCTCAACGCCACCCAGTTTCTATTAACTGGTGCAGCTCTTCGTCTCCTTTTGAGCCTTGTGTTGGGGCCCCTTCTGACTCCAACTCCCTACTACCCAGCATGGGCCACCCCTGTGGCCCTGCCAGTTGCTCTGCCATGGACTGCTCCGCTGGTCATTGTTAAACAAGAGCAGGTGGCAATGCAGCACTCCTTCAAATGCTCTTGTGCCTTTTGTGATAAGTATGGGCATTTCATTGGCAATTGCCCTGACATCACCAAGTACCTTGCAGCCAGGAAGGCTAGCAGGGGCACTGATGGTCAGATCTGCCTTCCTGATGGGAAGTGCATCTCACACATTGAGGGCATGTCTTGCCTGAAGGATTGTCTTGATGCAATTGGGACATGAGTGTTAAGATCAAGTCCGGGTAGGACATTGACCTTAGCCTTGAATAGCTCGGGAGCGATGACGTATCTTATGCCCTTACTAACGAAGGGACTTTATCTGGCCTTGGTCTGTTGAGGACTTTGATTGATGGTGAAGCTAGCGAGCTGAAGAGACAAACTCTAGCGAGCTCTGAGGGTTAAGGCGAAGGAGATAGATATCAAGGAAGACTAGCTTAGAGCTACAGGGTTGTGCCTGGTAGGCCTATATACTGGCTAGTTCATTGGAGTTAGGTAATCAATAGAACACGAAGGAACAAGAGGGAAGAAAGAGATATTGATCAGATATGATCAGAGTGTATCCTGAGTCAATGCTAAGTAGTAAGCATAGGAAAACTACAGAAATGGAATGCAAAAAGAAAAGAGAAAAGATCTGGTACACTAGACCTGGTAGGTAGATTGTAACATTACCTCCTGTTTAGCCTGTGAGATCCCTGAGCTCACTAAGTCCTTCCACGAGGACTCCCTTGGGGATAGAAGAGTCAAACTGGTCAGATGACATCAGGAGAGGGGATGCGCAACATGTGAGTTGGGGCTTCAAAGTATGAGGACGCAGATGAAGAAGAGGAGGAGCACAAGGGGGAAGAAGACAAGTTAGAGGATGGTGGTGGGGCTGGGTGGAAGAGGGGACAGTGGGTCTGAAAGTGACCCCTGCGGTGGCAGTGAGTACACATAGTGCTGGAAGCAGTGATCAGGGTGCAGGTGGGACAATCAGTGATTAGATGATTAGGGGCCCAAAGGTGACAGGTGGGGCACTGATAATGAAAACACTGGACTTTGATGTGCCCAATGTGATGGCAGTGAAAGCAAGCATTTCAGTACATGGGGTGGTTCGGGGTAAGGGGAACTTCCACCTGTTTGCACAGGGCATCTGCTAGGATAGTCCGGGCTTGTCTTCTTAGTTCTTCTGGAGTGACCAGGTCTTCTTCTACGATCAAGGTATCATTCACCTCTATCAAGGCAGAGGCGATGGGGGAAGGGGAACGAGGGGGGGTAGGGGCAGGATGATTTGCGTTTGGGGAAGGAGGGTGAGCCTGAGAGAGGCGTTCCAGGTTATGATCTAGATCAATGCACAGGTCCAGTGCTCCCAGTTGTACTAAGGCAGCAAGAACACCATGAGAGGCGCGCTCTCTGTGGATAGCAAGGGAATTTACTACAGAGTAAGCTCTGGTGGGGATAGGGTCTAGTAGTTCAATGTGTTCAGAGAAGTTATAGAATCCTTCGATCTGAAGGAAAGAGGTACATAGCTGTCCAATGGGTGAGTCTGGGTGGATGAGGTGTTTGAGGGCAACAACGTAGCAGGGGTCTCTCAGGAAGAGATCCATAAGGATTTCATTGTCAGTGCTAGGGAAGAAGATGAGTTTGGCCATCTCAGGAACCTCGGTCTGCATGATGGCGTCAAGGACAAGGGAGTAGGAGGGGGTTTCAGAGGAGTTCATTGTGGAGGGGGAAGATGATGGATGGAAAGATACTCAGCAAGGAGGGTTTGGGTCCCTTTTAAGTTTGACTCAGGTTCTCATGAGTCATCTTCCAGTGGGTATCCCTTTCATCGGATCAGGAACTTGCGGTTCCAGAGGGGGCCTCGGTGTTTTTATATTCGCTCTACTTCATACTCTTCTTCTCTGTCTATGAGGTTAGCAGGTGGTTGGGGGAAATTTGGGCCATGTACATCGTTTTCACGGTAGGGGGATAGGAGGGAAGCATGGAAGACTGGGTGGATTTTCCAGGTGTGAGGCAGTTGGAGTTTGAAAGTGATGGGGGAGAGGACTTCAGTGATGGAGAATGGGCCTTCTCATTTGCTGAGGAGTTTAGGGGAGGTGTGGGTATGTCTCAGGTTCCGTGCTTCAAGCCAAACCTTATCTTCTTTGTGAAAAGGGGAGTAATTTCTGCATGTGTGGGCTTTCATGATCTGGGCTGCTAAGTCGTGGGCAGCCAGGGCTTCGTTTCAAGCAGCATTCAGGTCAGAAATACGCTTTTCTAAGGCGGGGAGAAGGGTAGGGGAAGAGATAGTGGGGAGTGGTCGTGGTTCGTATCCCATCATGAGGTAGAATGGTGATTGACCGGTGACAGAGTGTGGGTGATGGTTGTGAGCGAATTCAGCAAAGGGAATGAGATCCAACCATCAGGTAGGGTTGTTTCTGCAGAATATGCGAAGGTAGGTCTCTACCTCTTGGTTTACTCCTTCAGTTTCCCCATCAGTCTGTGGATGATAGGCAGTAGAAAGGGTGAGGTTGTACTGCAGGAGTTTGCCGAGTTCTTTGGCAAAGTTGGAGGCAAACTGGGGGCCTCTGTCCAAGATGATTTTATTATATAGTCCATACCTAGTATAGACCTTGGCAAGGAAAAGAAGGGCAATCCCTTCGGCTGTGATGGTTTTTGTGGTAGGGCAGAGGATCACCCCCTTCGTAAGCCCATGGTCAACCACAACCAATAGGCTATCAAACCCAGAGGAGGAGGGGAGATCAGTGATCAGATCACAGGAGATCTGTTGAAAGGGGTGGGTGCAGGAAGAAGGGATGGGGGTAAGGGGGGGAAGAGTAGGGTGGGTGTTGACTTTGTTCTGTTGGCAGACTGCGCATCCTTCGATGTATTTCCAGATAAAAGAGGCCAGGCCAGGCCACCAGAATTCCCAGGTGACTAGTTGGTGGATTTTAAGGAAGCTGGGGTGGCTGGCAGATAGGTGGTTGTGATGGGAGGAGACTATGGACTGGCACAGTCTAGGGGAGTCAGGGATATAGATGCGGTCATGGTAGAAAAGTATCCCATTGGAATATTTCCAGTCGGAGAGGCGGAAGGAAAGGGAGGAGGGAATGTTGCCTTCGATGGCCTGGATGACATCCAAGACAAGGGGGACCATGGCAGAGGAGGTGTGGAGTTTGGCAGTGAGCTTGAGGTCAATAAGGTGGACAAAGAGGTTGTCTGGGAGGAGAGTGATGTCAGAGTTATCTGGGGAGGAGGGGGTATGGTTGGGGTGGCAAGAGAGAGTGTCGGGGGCAGCTAGTTGAGTGCCAGGGACATGTTGGAGGTGGAGATCATAGTCCGATAGATCTAACATCCATCTGGCTTGTCACCGATTAAGATTCTGGGGTTTCCAGAAGTAGGTGAGGTTTTTATGATTGGTAAGGACAAGGACTTGGAAGGGGGAGCTGAGGAGGTACTGTCGCCATGTTTTTAGTGCTCAGATAATGGTGAGAAGTTTGCAGTCAAAGATATCATAGTTATGTTCAGCTGGGGAGAAGGATTGGGAAATATAAGCACAGGGTTTTAAATCCCTGTTAGAGTCAGCTTGTAGGAGTACACCCCCAGTGGTGAACTTGGAGGCATCAGTGGAGATAGTGAAAGGGCGGTTTAAGTCAGGCATGGAAAGGATAGGCTGAGAGGAGAACTTGTTTTGGAGGGAATCAAAGGCAGATTGTTGGGAGGGGGTCCAATGCCAAGGACAGTCTTTTCGGGTGAGTTCAAGGAGGAGGGCGACAATATTGGAATAGGAGGGGATGAAGCAGTGGTAAAAGTTGGCAAAGCCTAAGAAAGATCAGACTTCTTTGACTGTGGAGGGGACAGGCCAATCAGTGATTCCTTTGACTTTAATAGGGTCCATGGTGATCTGTCCTTTGGAGAGGATCATTCCTAGGTATTCAACCTGAGAGGCTGCAAAGGTGCACTTCTCAAGGCGGAGATAGAGGTCTAGTTCCTTCATTCATTGGAGGACTCATCGGACCCAGACCTCATCCAGTTCAGGGGTGGGTGAGTGGATGAGGAGGTTATCCATATAGATGACAAGCCATCCTTCTGCAATCATGACTCGAAAAGAGTCATTCATGAATCTCATGAAAGTGGGGGGAGAATTCATCAGGCCGAAGAACATGATGGTCAGTTCAAACAAGCCTCTGTGAGTAATAAAGGCCACTTTCCACTGGTCTCCTTCTTTAATGTGAACATTATTATAGCCCCATCGCACATCGAATTTGGTGAAGACAGAGGAGTCCTTCACCTTATCAACTAGATTGGAGATGAGGGGAAGAGGATAGGCATTGTGGACAGTGTGTTCATTCAGGTATTGATAATCCTGGCAGGGGTGGAGCTTTCCATCCTTCTTTTTGATGAAGAAGAAGAGGGAGGCTTGGGAAGACTTGGATGGATGGATCTTCCCAGATGTGAGGTTTTCTTCAATGAACTTGTCTGTAGCCTTCTGCTCATCTGGAGAGAGAGGGTAGAGCTTCCTAATCTTTGGGACGAAGGAATCAGACAGGGTGATAGCATGGTTGTAGGGTCGGAAGGGGGGTACATGGTCTGTCGATTCTTTCTTGAAGATGGAGGCAAATTCTGAATAGGAAAGAGGAAGGGTGGTCTTTGGGGTAGGTTCTGCCTATATCGCTAGATTAGTGGCTTGTGAGATACGAGCCAGTTCGAGGGTAATGGAGTGTGAAGGATGGTGTGTTTGCACATAGTGAAGGACTCTCTGAGTGGTGTAATACTCAGTGGTGTTTCTAACCAGTTGTTCAGCAGATGGTCGTCCTAGGAAGTCTCTGAGTCCTTCTTCTGCTAGAGTGAGAGAGAAGATGGGTATGGCAGGAGGGGGAGGTTTTGGGTAAGAGTATAGTTCATGTCCCTTATCAAGGGCAGGGTCTATCGTAACAGTGCCTCTGCTCCAATCAATGTCTGGGTTAATATTCCAGAGCCAGGGGTGCCCAAGGATAATGCTCTGCTTTCCAAGGTGCAGCACAAAGAAGCAGATTTTCTGAGTGATTCCAGCAATAGTGACAAAGAGGTAGGCAATATAGCACACATGGGAGTTAAGGGAGGAGTCAGCATTCTGGGCGAGAATGGTCTGGGTGATTTATTCTACTGATATCTGTTTCTGGGAGGCAAAACTCCAGTCTAGACAGTTTATCTCTGCCCCAGAGTCAATAAGGGCATGGGTGGCAACAGTTTTCAGGGTTCCTTCAAGGTAAATCAGGTCGATTGGCAAAGTAAGAGATTTACGTTCATAGGATTCATAAGGTGGAGAGGTTCGCATCGTTCGAACTCTCCTTACTGAAAATCCACTTTTCTTTTGAACATGGTGCTCAGCTGCCCAATGTTCATTGGCTCCTTGTCCTTCTGGGGGGTTTCTTCTTTGTTCCAAGAGGTTGCAGCCTCTATCTTCCTAGCAATTCGTTTGATTGGGATGGGGGGAAGGGGTTTCTGACAGGAGGGGCATTCTCAAAAGACGTGCCCTTGCTTATGGCAGGAGAAACAAAGTCCCCTTTTCTTATGTTCAGCCTCTTGTGTGAGGGAGAGTCGGTCTACATCCATGGTGTTGGGGTCTCAAGGGGGGTTGTGACACTGAGGGGGAATGTAGTGGGTAGGTGCTCCAAGGTGAGCAATGTAGTCAGCTTGGTCCCATTGGGACTTAAACTGTCTAGCTTGCTTGTGCCAGTCAGAGAGAGTGGTGGGGATGGTATCCATGGAATAGATTTGCCTTATAAGGGGGGTAGGGAGCCCAGCAGCAAAGAAGTTGATGGGGATGGGGGCATCCTTAGTCTCATCAAGTCCGGCCTCAGCCATCTTCATGGAGAAAAGGATGGAGTAGTAGTCGAGGGGGTCAGTGTCAGGGTGAGGACACTTCAGGCTCAGGGCCTTAGTGGTGGAGAGCCAGTTTAGGGCTTCCTGTTCGGTGTTGGCATGTTCAAAGGTCAGGAGGAATTTCTTTTCGAAGTCAGCGAAGGTTTTGAAGGAGTTGGAAGTGAGGGTGGCAGACTGAAAGGTGGAGGCCCAGGTGGCAGCTGGTCCTTTCGTCATATAGGAGAGAGCGAAGGCTATCTTCTTCGCTTCTTTGTTGTAGACTTCATCATTCACTAACAAGTAGGTCTTGATTGCGTTCAGCCATCTCTTGGCTTTCACATGTGATCCATCATATGCCTCAGGTGTTCCAATTCTTAGCTCCACGGATTTGGTGGAAGACATTCTGCAAGGAGGGGGCAGAGGTGGTGGGGTTGGATTTCGGAACACAACAGGTCTCTGTACAGAGGGGGGGGAAGATGGGGTAGGGGAATGCGGTAGAGTGAGAAGAGAGCTGAAGTTGTTGGTGAGCTGTCTGGTTTCTTCGTCTGTTTCTGTTAGATGATCGTCTGGGTCATCATAAGCAGGGGATGGAGAGCAAGGTGGTTTGGACTCAGAGAAGGGGGAGGGGGAGCAGTTTGATTGAAGGAAGGCGAGGAGGTTGGGTTGTTGAGACATGGTGGGGGAAGATTGTGTCGAGGGCAACCTGCACAAGTAGGAGGAAGCTAGTCTTATGTTAAGATCAAGTCCAGGTAGGACATTGACCTTAGCCTTGAATAGCTTGGGAGCGATGATGTATCTTATGCCCTTACTAACGAAGGGACTTTATCTGGCCTTGGTCTGTTGAGGACTTTGATTGATGGTGAAGCTAGTGAGCTGAAGAGACAAACTCTAGCGAGCTCTGAGGGTTGAGGCGAAGGAGATAGATATCAAGGAAGACTAGCTTAGAGCTACAGGGTTGTGCCTGGTAGGCCTATATACTGGCTAGTTCATTGGAGTTAGGTAATCAATAGAACACGAAGGAACAAGAGGGAAGAAAGAGATATTGATCAGATATGATCAGAGTGTATCCTGAGTCAATGCT
Source organism: Tylopilus aff. callainus (assembly GCA_038093995.1). Taxonomy (NCBI): domain Eukaryota; kingdom Fungi; phylum Basidiomycota; class Agaricomycetes; order Boletales; family Boletaceae; genus Tylopilus; species Tylopilus aff. callainus. The sequence goes on along the minus strand of JBBPTI010000119.1, from coordinate 9,062 downwards.
AAATAGTAAGCATAGGGGAACTACGGAAATGGAATGCAAAAAGAAAAGAGAAAAGAGCTGGTACACTAGATCCAGTAGGTAGATCGTAACAATGAGCTTCTGCCCTGCCTGCTACTAATATCACTACTGGACTCCTATCCCTTGTCATACCTGACACTGACACAGTTTTGGATATTGAGCCATCAGTTTTCCTAGCTCCTGCTAAGTGCTGGGACAACAATCCAGATGTCGAGATAGCTGACCCTGAGTTTAGACAATACATGGCTCATGCTGTGGCCACATTCAAGGCCAAACAGGCCAAGGACAAAGGCAAGTGTTACGCCCTCGCTCACGCCCCTATCTTCGCCCCTATCTTTTTCCCGTTTTCCACCCCTGTCCTGGTTAGCGATACGACTCAGGGTCTCGCTGACTAACAGCATTCACACGCCACACGATGGCAGCGTCAAGCTGTGTTTACCTTAGTAAGCAACCCAGCCCCCTCTTGCACAGCCCCGTGACGTCACCATTACGCCATATCACCCCATAATGACGCGATCTCGTGTCATCGGCGCCCGGGCTGCGCAAACCTGTGCAGTGACTCCCCATGACTCATACTCGGCCAGTAGCGTAACCCCCTCGTTCCCACACTCACCCTAAAGTACCTAAACGTAGTATTACGGCACAATAGGTACAAATAACGTTGTAACGTATAAATAGGACCGCAATTAAGCCCCAGAACCTCATTCGAGTTATTCTGGGTTTTCCCCTTAGTCCTCAGCCGACGATCAGGGTCCCTCTAGCTCCAGTCACCTGTCACTCCCCCGCTGTCACACAGCTCACTAAGCAGCCCCGCCTAAGGGTTGTTTCATTATAACTCGAATCTCCGCCCGCTTCGCCGTCGCTGTCGCAACCCCGAAGCACCAGCAGTAGTGAGCTCCGCAGAGTCGTTGGCCGTCGTTACTGACAGCCCTCTGCCCCAGTGAACCCAAACCAGATCGTCGCCCCGCGTCCTGAGCACGCAATCGACCTCGCCGCCCTCGCCGCCAGTGCCCGCCTCTTTTTAGAGGAACACCCGCGCATTTTCGCGCAAGTCTTCGACCCCGCCTCCGCCGCCGCCGTCAGAGAGAGGAGGTTAGTAGGGGAGTATAGAGAACCAAAGAAGGAAGAGGAGGAGGAGTTAGTACTACCACCGTCGCCCGCCCCCTCCGTAAAGCGTGAGTCGACCCCGCCGGAATCCGTCGACCCGAACGACCTCGAGGGTCCTTATCGAGACCCCACCTCACCTGAGACACGCCGCCGCCTCGACGAAGAGTACCGTCGTTGGCAAGAGAACCGAGAGAGGTTCTTAGTTGAAGAAGCCCGCCTCGCACGCCGCGAGAGAATCGCCGCAGCAAGAGCTGCCCGCCGCACCGCCGCCGCCACCCTTGTCCGCCCTGTTGATGGTCAGGGACGCCTTCGCCCTCGCGCATCTCTGCGCCGCCCTCGTTATCTTTAGTCATCTCCTTGTAGCCCCTGCTACAATTACTATACCGCTTCTCACCCGCGCTTACCTACATTTGGTAACCGCCATCCTTCTTCTTTTTTACCCCACTCTTCTATGATAGTTCAGCTCCTGCTGATCATTTTCACCTTTCTTGTTGTCTTCTTTTCTTGCCTTCTCACCTTCTGTCTCTGCCGCCTTTTCTCCCTTCTCGCCCTACAGCTCACACCGCTTCAAGCTCAGCTAGCGGTCCGCGAAGGAGCCTACTCCGTTACCCTCGGCTTTGAAAGACAAGCCATTCATGCACAAGAGGAGGAGCCCCAGGTGAACTACGGGTGGGCAACTGCTTACGCGACTCCGACGGAAGGAGGACAAACAGAAACGACCGAGGCCGATCAGCCGACCACAGATACCGCCGGTTAGATCCACCCCTTACCGAGTAACCAGGCACCCAGCCGTAATCGAAGAGTACCGAAGAAGAACCTGGGTGATTCGCAACGGAAAGAGAATTCCCACCCCTAAAACTCATATAGTGCGCCATTATGTCGGCATCCACTCTCCAAATCCTCGGAGACCCGAACCTTACGTGGGAGGACAAGATTGCCGCCGTTGCCACAGAGTTCGCCACGCTAACCAAACAGAACCAACAGCTCTACAACGGATGTATTGAAGAACAGAAGAAAACCGCCGCCCTGCTTAAAGACGTCGCCGCGCTAGAGCAGACAGTGAGTAACCTAAACAGCGCTGCCGCCGCCGGAGGGAAAGCGGCCCGAAAAGTGGAAGTGTTTGCCAATCCCGGAGATTACGAAGGATCTGTCGCCAAGTTCGAAGAGTGGTGGGCCAAGATTAAGGCTTGGCTTCACACGAACCGGTCCACCATTCTCCCGAAGAGTTATGAAGCCGTCACCGCCGTCCTATCACGACTGAAAGGGCCGAAGGCCGGGCCCTTCGCCCAAACCCGACTTCGCCGCGGGCAAAGCTACACGTGGGACGAACTAGTACAGGAAATGGAAAGTTTATTCCGTTCGGTAAATTAGAAGGACTGGGCCGTGGCGCAGCTGGAACAGCTTCGACAAGGCACCCTCCGGACCGACGACTTCCTAGTCCGATGGGAGGCGCTCTATCAGATGGCCGAAATCGACGATAGCCACGCCATCCGCCTCCTAGAGCGAAATACCGCCCGACACATCATCCTCCAGATCTTCAAAGAGGGCGCGCGTAAATCCACCCCCGCCGCCTATCTGCAGAATATCCGAGACGTGGGATGCGCGATGGAGGCCCTCACATTCATCAGGGGCCGCCCGCAACAGTACCAATCCCACGGGGACCGAATGGAGGTAGATCGTTTCGAAGAAGCCGACGAAGAAGAAGTATTCGCCATAAAAGGAAGTCCTGGGAGGTGTTTCAACTGTAAAGGGACCGGCCACATGGCCCGAAACTGCAAGAAGCCGAAGAACCAATGCCCGGAATGCCACTTCCACGGAGGGGGGCATCGTTTCAGCTGCAAACAGAGAACGGTCCGAAGAATTGCCTTAGCACACAACGAAGCAAGGGCCGCTCCGGTTGAAGAGCAGGATTTTCCCAATGCCGAGAAAGAGCAAAAGGGAAAAGGCAGAGCCTAGGAGACGATCTGGGTGTCTCACGGGCTGACAATACTACTTTCTTGACGGAACTAACGAAGCTTACCGGTATGCTAACCACTTTAGTATCTAACATAGCCGGTCTAGGGGGGACTCCTAGTGAGCTCGGCAGGGACCGAGATACTAAAACTGTGCTTAATTCCCCTGAATCCGTCAAACAAATCCCAGACGAACCAAGAATGTATACAAGGGTAATACACAAAGGAAAGGAGATAAAACTAACCGTACAAATTAAACCCACAGCCACGAGCAGATATACCAACGCGGAAGCCCTGATCGACAGCGGAGCCAATCTCACGCTAATTAACCACGACTTCGTCCGAAAGCATCACATACCCATGCTAACCGCCTGCCGAACAATTGTTGTCTTTAACGCCGACAGTTCTGAAAACGCTGGGGGACAGATAACGGAAGAAGTCGAGGTCTACTGCGACTTTAACGGGCATAAGGAGTTACTCCGGGCATACGTATCAAACATTGGCCGAAACGACCTCATTCTAGGATATCCGTGGTTACGAGAACACAACCCCCAAATTAACTGGAAGACCAGGGGGGTTCACTTTAATGATTGCCCAGAGACATGCAACTACGAAAGAGGGGCCAGGGCCATTCATCGTCAGGAAGTAGGAGAAGCCGTTCATGCGGAGAACAGAAGCCGAGAGAAGCAGAGCGAAGCCATCGCCGAAGAAAGGAAATCGCTGGCGCTCGTCCCGGCTCAATATCGGCACTATGAGAAGGTATTTTCCCAAAAGGAGTCAGAGCGGATGCCCTCACGAAAACCCTGGGACCACGCAATCGACCTAAAAGAGTCCTTCCGGCCCAAAAAGGGGAGGATCATCCCATTAAGTCCGCAGGAACAGAAGGAGGTGGACGATTTCATCAACGATCAGATGCGAAAGGGGTACATCCGCCCCTCGAAGTCCGAACAGACATCGCCGGTGTTCTTCATACCCAAGAAGGACGGGAGAAAGCGGATGGTACAAGACTATCGGTATCTTAATGAACACACCATTCGAAATAACTACCCGCTTCCCCTGATCTCCCAGCTCATCGACAAGTTAAGGGGGGTGAAGATCTTCACGAAGATGGACCTCCGATGGGGGTACAATAACGTACGTATCAAGGAAGGAGATGAATGGAAGGCTGCCTTCGTCTGTCATAGGGGGGCATACGAACCCACAGTAATGTTCTTCGGTCTTTGCAACTCACCCGCCACATTCCAGACCATGATGAACGACCTGTTCGCTGATATGCCAGATGTGGTGGTATACATCGATGACCTGCTAATCTTCTCAAAGGACCCAGACCCAGTCGCACACGAGCAAAGGGTGAAAGAGGTGTTAAAGCGTCTAGAAAGGAACGACCTCTTTGTCAAACCGGAAAAGTGCAGCTTCTCAGTAACCACGGTGGAGTTCTTAGGGATGATCGTTGGACCGACTGGTATAGCCATGGATGAGCAAAAGGTCAAGGCCGTTGTAGAATGGCCGAGTCCAACTACGCTCCGGCAGAACCGCGCCTTCCTCGGACTGGCTAACTTCTATAGACGTTTCATTAAAGATTACGCCAAAATTGCCCGCCCCTTACATGACCTCACCAAAAAGGAAACGACTTTTGAGTGGACCCGAGATTGCGAGGAAGCCTTTGTAAAGTTGAAGCAGTCATTCACCACGGCCCCGATACTTGCCTATCCGGACAATGATCGTCGCTACCGATTGGAAAGCGACGCCAGTAACCATGCAGTAGGTGCTGTTCTTTCGGTCCAACAGGAAGACCGGTGGCATCCCGTGGCATTCTTGTCCCATTCCATGACCCCGGAACAGCGGAATTACCCGATCGCCGACAAAGAGATGCTCAGCGTAATATCCGCACTGGAGACGTGGAGGCATTATTTGGAAGGGACCACCTATGAGTTCGAGATCTGGAATGATCATCAGAATCTCACCTGGTTCATGACTCGTCAGGATCTCAATAGACGGCAGGCCCGATGGGCCCAGTATCTCTCCCGGTTCAATTTCAAATGGTGCCACAAAGCCGGAGCCCTAATGACGAAGGCAGACGCTCTATCCCGGAGGCCAGATCTAGTTGTCGAGGGAGAGCAGGATAATAAGGGGGTGTTAATGATACCACCGGAGCATATACGGCAGATGAATGAGGAGGAGCAAGCAGTGGAAGTAGCAACCCCCGGAGATGAGCTAACCGATGAGATTTCACACAGAACCACGCGACTCCCCGAAAGCACCCTCAAGAAGTTGATGGCTCAGGGGTATGAAATCAAAGATCGAGTGCTTAAAAGGAACGACCGGATCTACATACCCCCTGATCTCCGCACTCGAATCACTACCCTTCACCATGATCATGCCGCCTGCGGCCATCCAGGTGTTCACCGAACCCTAGAGTTACTCGCTCGTTTCTACTCCTGGCCCGGCATGAGAAAAGATGTTGAGGAATATGTGAAAGCCTGCACACGGTGTGCTCGAGGGAAGTCAACCAATCAATCACCCCACGGAGAACTGCAACCCCTGCCGGTGCCAGAGAGACCTTGGGAAGACATCTCTGCGGACTTCATTACCGATCTTCCCCCCGCAGATCAATGTGACGCCATCCTAACGGTTGTCGACCGCTTCTCGAAAGAAGTCGAGTTGGTGCCGTGCCGGAAGACCTGCACCGCCGCCGATTTAGCCGATCTTTATTTGTCCCACGTATGGAAGCATCACGGTCTCCCCCGCTCTATCGTCTCAGATCGGGGTCCTCAATTCGCCGCTACCCTGATGACATCCCTTTGCTCCCAATTAGGAATCACCGTGAAAAAGTCTACAGCTCATCATCCCCAGACAGATGGACAGACAGAGCGAATAAACAGAGAAGTGGGCTCCTACTTACGTTTGTACTGTGCTGAACGACAGGGCGATTGGGCTCGATGGTTACCTCTGGCCCAGTTTTCCCTGAATGCGAAGCAATCGTCCGCTTCTAAATTCTCCCCTTTCCAGGTCACGCGCACGTATCAGCCCAGGATGGGAGTTGAACCTCGGGATACCAAATCACCCGCCGCCTCGGCGGTAGCACGGGATTACCAGCAGATCTTAGATCAAACCAGGGCCAATCTTGAAGCGGCCCGGGAGCGGATGTGCGTCAGCGGGAATAAACACTGAAGTCCGGCACCCTCCTACGCCACCGGGGATAGGGTCTGGCTAGCCACCGATAACCTCCAGCTCCCCTTCCCCTGTCGGAAGCTTACAGATCGTTGGGTAGGGCCCTTTCCGGTGATTGACATGAAGGGGCCGAATGCCGTACACCTCCGCCTCCCTTCCTATATTAAAATACACCCGGTGGTTAATATTTCCCGGACCAAGCCGTACATACCCCCGCTCCCGTCGCAACCGAACCCGCGCCCCGGTCCCGCTCTTATCACTGAACAGCGCGACGAGGAGTTTGAAGTCGAATCCATCATTGATTCTCGCTCCCGCGGCCGGGGCATCCAGTACCTGGTTCATTGGAAGGGCTACTTGGCCGACGACCGCACTTGGGAGCCGGCCTCCAACCTGACGCATTGCCCCGACGCCATTCGCGACTTCCACCGACTTCATCCTGCCGCCCCTCGTCCCATCACTCGTTCCACCTTCGCCGCTCTCTTCGCTCGGTCCCTTCCCGTTGCTGCCCCGGAGGTTCAGCTTTAGTTGGGGGGTAGTGTTACGCTCTCGCTCACGCCCCTATCTTCGCCCCTATCTTTTTCCCGTTTTCCACCCCTGTCCTGGTTAGCGATACGACTCAGGGTCTCGCTGACTAACAGCATTCACACGCCACACGATGGCAGCGTCAAGCTGTGTTTACCTTAGTAAGCAACCCAGCCCCCTCTTGCACAGCCCCGTGACGTCACCATTACGCCATATCACCCCATAATGACGCGATCTCGCGTCATCGGCGCCCGGGCTGCGCAAACCTGTGCAGTGACTCCCCATGACTCATACTCGGCCAGTAGTGTAACCCCCTCGTTCCCACACTCACCCTAAAGTACCTAAACGTAGTATTACGGCACAATAGGTACAAATAACGTTGTAACATATAAATAGGACCGCAATTAAGCCCCAGAACCTCATTCGAGTTATTCTGGGTTTTCCCCTTAGTCCTCAGCCGACGATCAGGGTCCCTCTAGCTCCAGTCACCTGTCACTCCCCCGCTGTCACACAGCTCACTAAGCAGCCCCGCCTAAGGGTTGTTTCAGCAAGTGAGTCCATTTTGATGGAGTAGAATTACCTACCCACAGACAGAACCATGCCAGTCCTTGTGCAGCAATGGTCACCGAAGAAATTGCCTCACCGGTGATTGAGGCAGCCTGTGCCCCGACACCTGGACCTTTAAAGACTGTGGTTCCTGTTCCTGCCCCCGCAGCACCAGCTGCTTCCTCATTTGCCCCTAAAGCTAACCCTCCTCCTTGGACAGAACTAACTAACTCTGCCACTGCCCCCACTGGGCAGTTCTGTTACACCTTTCCCCTAGAGGACAAGACCATCCCTAAGCAGCTCCTTGATCAGATCCTAGAGGCCACCATACCAGTAACCATAAAGGACATCATTTCTCAGGTCCCAGATGTGCACAAGCACTTCTGGAAGGCCTCTGCTACTATCTGCATCCCTACAACTGCTAACCTTGTGCAGGTCAACAAGCTTGCCAGTCATGACCCGGCAGCCATGGAACAAGAGTATGGTGACTATGTCCTTCAAAGTGATGACAGCTGTATCATAGTGTCCCACAGCATCCCACTGTGGTCTCTACAGGCTTGTGTTGTTGGGACTGATCAAATGATTACTGTGGTCTTGGACACTGGGTCTGAGATTGTCACCATGCTGAAATGGTTGTGGAAAGAGCTCAGACTACCAGTCCACTCTGACCACCTCATGACGATGTCCAACACTAACACCACCACAGAATCTACCATTGGTGTTGTCAAAAACCTTGCTCTAGATTTTGGTATAGGCGAGGTTTGCCTATAGGTCCAAGTGGTACCACAGGCCAACTTTGACCTATTGCTTGGTCACCCGTTTCATTGTCTCATGAGCACATCTACTAACAATTTCCCTGACAGGGCACAAATTATCACCCTCTGAGACCCTAACACAGGCAAGGAGTTTAAGCTACCTACCCATTCTTGGACAGAGGGGTGTCCGTGCTGCCGCCATGGTTTTGCTTGTGCCAATCATCAGCCTACTATTGAGTTTCACCAGGGTTTTTAGATGTTGATGATCCACCGAAAGGTTGGGAAGATACTCACACCTCATCTCTACAGCTCACTGCTTCTTCGTCCCAATTTTTATCTCATAAACTGACAGATTTATGAAGACCATCATGATCTCCTACCTATTCCTTCCTCTCCTTGACCCAATCTTCCTTATCACCTTCCAACATTTCTGCATTTGGTTCTGTTTTCACCTTTGACTCAACTTCTCACTCTCTTGCGTATAAACTGGTAGCTAAAAAGGTTCAGCCAGTCACAGCTCCTCTCAAGGAGGAGTATCATGTGCTGTGCCACTTACCTGATGACCCTCTCACTGGTCTTGTACCACTACCTGCTCACCTGCTGGACTTTGTCCCTGGACTTCGCTTTACTCAGGAACATGCTGATGCACTCAATCTTGACCCTGCAAATTGGCTATGGCCTGAAGAAGTTAAGCTGGTCAGGTGGATCGTATGCAACCATGAAGCCACCTTCACTTGGATTCCTACTGAACATGGGTGCCTTGACGAACAGTATTTCCCACCTGTCAAGATACCAACAGTACCCCATATACCATGGGTCCTCCACAATATACCAATACCTCCAAAGGCCTGGGATCAGGTAATCCAAATTATCAAAGACTGCATTGCTTTGGGCATATATGAGCCATTGGCCACAGCCTATTGCTTGCACTGGTTCTGTGTCCTGAAGTAGGATGGCAAAACTCTTCATCTTGTCCATGACCTTCAACCCC
>JBBPTI010000118.1:0-22871 GCA_038093995.1 Tylopilus aff. callainus | reverse complement strand
CATACACCAATAGTATGAGGTGAGGATTAGTGGTTGTTAGGGAATATTGCCATTAGTGAAAAACATGCAAACATTCAGACAATTGTTTGAGCCACTGTACAGTGATCAGTAATCAAGATGGAGTATGGAGGTGAACTATGCTGGAGGGTGGTACACTAAGGAATGTAGAGTTACAAATAAAAGAACTAAGACAAATGGAAATGAGACAGAGGCAGTGCTGGGTGCCTGGTTTGGAGATGTGAATCCCGAAATCTAATCACCTGCGAGTTACCTAGTCAAAGCTGTGCATGACCTGATATGGCACAAATTATGATTTGGGTGGCACACAGGATGTGGTAAGGGTGTCTCATGTGGAAAAGTAGTTCAAATGATATGGACTTCAGATTTGTGCCAGAGTCTCCAGGATTTGCTTATAGGGGTTCTGGAATAGATATGACAGTGCCCCCCTTTTAGGTCTGAGCCCTCGAGGACCAGATAAGCCATGTGAACAAAGTCATGTGGTCTGATGTGGTGTCATGTAAGTGGAGTGTGTGTGATCAACAAACAGATTTGGAACTCTGATGAAGCTGACACATAAAAGCCTAGCATCAGTTGGAGTCATCTGTTAACCAACCTACTCTTAAACATGTCCAACCTCAACAACATCCAGCAATGGTCCAAAGAACACCTCAGGGAGGACCCGGGCAACAGTGCCAAGGTATGGAAGGCAAAGGCAGATGAGCAGTGGAGGCATGTGTTGAAGGTGAGGCAGAGGTGTGAGGGGGAGGAGAAGAAGTGCAAGGTGGAGGAGGAGAAGGCACAGTGTGAGGTGGAGGAGCAGTGGTGATGGAGTGCCGAAGCAGCAGCATAGAAGAGGGTAAGTGATGACCATTATTAGGAGTTCAGCACTAACAATTCCTAGGCAGAGGTGGCACAGGCGCAGCAACACATCGACAAGGGAAAGGGGAAGGAGAAGACGGCACTGAGGTGCATCCAGTGCGAGGACTGGGGCCTAGAGTGCATCCTGGGCCCTGGTAAGTCCACATCCTGCATGGAGTGCTGGGAGGTGAAAGCTAAGTGTGAGCAGCCCAGAGTGGAGAAGATGGAGAAGTGGTGGAGGAGGGTGGAAAGTGAGGCCGGGCCATTGAAGAAGAGGAAGAGGACAACAGAGGAGACAAACAAGAAGGAGGGCCTGAGTAGTATGAAGGTGAAGGCGAAGAAGGTGACCATGCTGGAGAGACCACCCACACCAGAGGAGCCTTTGGACACAGTCTGGGCCCTCTGGGGCATTTGTAACGTGATTGAGGGTGTAAGGGTGCACCTTGATCTCCAGAACAACATCCTCCAGAGCATTTTGCTCCTGGGGGTCAAGAAGGTATACAGCGAGGATGCAGAGGAGACCAATGCAGAGGAGGAGTTGGAGTCCGCTGATGAAGAGGAGGCCCATGGCGAGCTCAGGGACTTGTGGGTGGACAGGTTGGAGAACAACTTCATCTAGATTGGGAGCAGAGAATGTAGGTGTAGAATAGTAGTCATGTTTTCCTTTATTATTTTAATTTGTTAAGGAGTGAATGGTGTGGGGTGGAAAGGAATGTCAGAGTTGTTCTGGTGCTAGGATAGGATGGGTCCGGGCCTATCAGGGTACTTCTGATGGAAATCCTTGATAAGTTCTTTTGCATTCCCTAACTCTGTAGCAAGTAACCAGGAGGTCTTGTCATCAGTTCCTTCATATCTGAGCCATCGTACCAGGTACAGGAGTTGATATTGACGTCGTCTCCTATCAATTTTGAAATCAAGTATTTCCTCAATCTCATACTCTGGTTCACCATCAACCTCGACCAGAGGTGGTGGAGGTTGGACTTGGTTTGGAATACTGTTCGGAGTGCATGGTTCTAACTGCAAGACATGGAAAACTGGGTGTACAGAACGCATGGAGTCAGGAAGTTTCAGTGTAAGAGAATGTGTGCCAGGTTTGGCTATAATACTGAAAGGACCAAGGTATTTTTCAGAGAGTTTCTTTGAGGGCCTAGTGGAACAGAGGTATTTCGCCTTAAGGTATACCTGATCTCTGACTTTGAAGTCTGAAGCAGGACTGCATTTCTTGTCTGCTGGTCCTTGGTAGTATTTCTGTGCTTCCAGCATTTCCAACTGGAGGAATTCATGAAGTTGATCCAAGTCCATAACATAGGACTGGGCTGCGGAGGAGGTAAGGTCACAGTCAGAATAGACAGAGATGTTGGGGTGGTATCCCTTATTAGCAAAGAAGGGAGATACGCCTGTAGTAGCACTAGGCATGTTGTTATACATGAACTCCACAAGGGGTAGGAGTTCTGCCCAGTTGTCCTGTTGGTAGTTGCAATAGATTTGGAGGTATTGCTCAAGTGTCTGATTAGCACGCTCTGTTTGGCCATCCCCCTCTGGGTGATAACCAGAGGTGAAATGGAGGCGCATATCTAGTGCTTTACCTAGGGATTGGAAGAAATGAGATACAAACTCAGAGCCCCTGTCGGAGGTGACATGGGAAGGAACTCTGTGCTTGGAGAAGACGTGCAACAGGAATAACTTGGCTAGTTCAGCAGAAGTAACTGTATCGTGAGTCAGGATGAAGACCACCTGTTTTGATAGCCTGTCTACCACTACAAGGATTGCTGTGTAGCCGTCTGAAGTGGGAAGCTGTTTGATGAAGTCCATGGAGATGGAGTTCCATGGTTTCTCTGGGACTGGAAGCTGCTTTAGGAGACTGAACGGACAATGATGGGGGACCTTGGCTCTAGCACAAGTGGTACAAGAACTGACATAGTCTTTGACAAAGGTCCGGATACTGGGCCATGTATACTTGCAGTGAATGAGTTCAAGAGTCCGGTTCTGTCCAAAATGTCCAGCGGTAGGGTGGTCATGGAAGATCTGGAGAATGTGGAGGCATAGGTCATTAGCATTGGGGACATAGATGCGATTGTCCCATAATAGGAGCCCTTCGGAGGAGATAGTCCATTGAGGATCATCCTGTGACTCAGAGGAAATGAGGGATGATGCAACTGGATTGTTGGGTAGGGCAGAGAGAATGTCAGACTGAAGTTGTTCAATGTCTAGGAGGACAAAGGCCCATAGTGGGAACTGTAGGTGAGTAGCCTGAAGGGATGATGCAAGCTGTTCTTGGGTAAAAATGTCCAGGTTGACATGAGTGAAGTCCTTATCCCCCTCTTTGGGGTAGATGTCCCAATGTCTAGTTAGTGCATCAGGTTTTGCTCCTAGCTTACCAGGGCGGTATTGGACTGCCATATTGAACTGGCAGAGGAACTCTGACCAGTGGACCTGGCGGCAAGTTAGGAGCTTGGTGGTGGAGAAGTACTCGAGATTCTTGTGATCTGTGACAATGTCTATAGGAGTGGCAGAGCCTTCAAGGTAATGATGCCAGGTAGTAAATGCTTCAAAAATTGCCAAGAGCTCCTTATCATGAGTGTCATAGTTCAATTCTGCTCCAGAAAGGGTGTGGGAGTAGAACGTGACAGGGTGAATTTCTTGATCAGAGCAGGTGATAGATAGGATACTGGCTATGGCATAGTCAGAGGCATCAGTTTCGATAGTAATCAGAGCATCTGGAGACCAGTGCACAAGCACTGGGGCGGAGGTGAATGCTTCCTTTAGGCATTTGAAAGACTTCTTGCAGTCGCCGGAAAAGTTCCAAGGAACTCCTTTGTGAGTGAGACATGTAAGAGGGATCACAATATCTGAATAACCCTGGATAAAATGGCAGTAAAAGTTGGCAAATCCTAGGAAGGACTAGATGTCCTTGACTTTCCTAGGTTCAGGCCAATCCAGAATTGTCTTGATTTTGTTGGAGGCCATAGAGAGGCCAGAAGGGGAGAGAATGAATCCAAGGTATTTGACAGTTTCCAAATGGAATTTGCACTTTTCCAGTTTGAGATAAAGTCCATTGGCGCAAAGGTGCTGGAGGACTTCCCGGACATGTTTGTGATGTGATTCTAGGTCATGGGAGTAGATCAGTATGTTGTTGAGGTAGATTATGATGCTTACATCCAATATATCAGCAAATATGCTGTTGATGAAACATTGGAATGTGGTGGGGGCATTGGTGAGCCCAAAGGGCATTACCAGCCATTCAAAAGATCTGTAGCAGGTCCGGAAGGAGGTCTTCCACTCATCTCCTTCAGCAATGTGAACCAGATGGTAGGTATGCTGGAGATCGAGCTTTGTATAAATCTTGGCGCTGCTAGGGGCATCCAGAAGATTGAAGGTCTGGGGAAGTGGGTAGCGGTCTTTCTTTGTGATTTTGTTTAATCCTCAGAAATCAACACATAAGCAGAGAGAACTGTCTTTCTTTTGGACAAAAAAAACAGGGGTGGCATGAGGTGAGGATGATTGGTGGATGAAGCCTATCGCCAGATGTTCATCCAGGAAGTCTTGGAGAGACTCTTGTTCGGAAGGGGACATGGAATAGATTTTTCCTATCGGAGGTGTTGCACCTTCCTCCAGCTCGATCTTTAGGTCAAAGAGCCGATGAGGTGCAAGTGTGTCGGCCTTCTTCTTGCTAAAGATGTCCTTGAATTCGTGATACTCCGGAGGAACTCTGGAGAGGCTTATAGGTTCCTTGTGATCATCAGTGACTGTAGCGGCACAAGCAGAAAGTGAGCAGAGAGAGATGGCAAACTGGACTGAGCCTTCTATCTTGCATGCTCACTTGAAAGCTGCAGCATTGACAAAGGCAATGGGTGGGCATCAAAGTCCAGGTGCCTTGGGCAAATCTGTGGTGTTTTCTTCCGGGGAGTGCTGAGTGTCAGGGATGGATATCCCAGAGTTGGGCCCTGGAAGGGCAGAACTTGACGTTGGGGTTGGCATTCTTATGCTAGAAGATTGGAATGTGATGCTGCTCATAGCCCAGTTAATCAACAGATTATAATGGGCAAGCCAGCAATGTCCTAATACTAGTGAACACGATGAATCCAACGAGGTTACATAGAATGTATCGGAGGTGGTTTCACCCGTAGCAAAGGAAAGCATTAGATTTATGGCAGAGGAAATGGAAGCAGATGAGGACCCATTGAAAAGATGGAGGAGGATTGGAGGGGTGGAGTAAGTAGGGATATTGTTCTTCTTTACAAAAGTAGAGTCTATAAAGCAATGAGTAGAGCCAGAATCGAGAAGGGTAGGTACATTGAGAATAGAAAGGTAAGGAAGGGAAACAGATAGAAGTAGGGAATTAGGGTTGGAAAGACAGGACGTGTTGAGACAGAGTTCCTGAGGGGCACAGTCTGGAGCAACGCAACTACCAGCCTGTGCTTTACTGGAGTTGCATACTATTTTTTTGCCTTAGAGGAGGCAGAATTGGTGGTGGGTGTCGCTGGAGTAGCAGTGGCTGCACAGCCTTTCACAGCCCTAGAGGTGGACTTTGGACACTCCTTGGTGGTATGTCCAGACTGTCTGCAGAACAGGCAAAGTCTGAGCTTCATTCAGCATCGTCATTTCTCTGGGAGGAGCTTGCCATCTTTGCCAAGCTTGGACAAAATGGAGTCAGAGGTGGAAGGTGTTATGCTCACAGCTATGCTACGTTCCACTCTTTCCTACATCTCCTTCTTTCGCCACTTTGACCCATGCCACAGCGCCGCAACTCGGTATCGCCCGAGTCCCATTCCCACACCAGTAAGCACAGTAGCCACAGCATCCAGGCACCGGACCATGGTAGAGTAAAGACCCACTTACCTGGCTACTGATGCCACACCACAGCACTTAGGCAATCCGCAGTTGCAATGGCGCCATATATCGCCACCCGGTCCCATGCCTATAGTGATACTCGTGCATCGCACACCATAGTATGCCATCCATTCTCACACCAATGGCATTAACCTCACGATGGCGCCATCACTTGCCACCCTTTCCCACTCCAGTAGCGTTTTGCCTGCAGCATCACCTCCCTTGCATGGACCAGGCCAGTTTCCGTCTCACACTTCCTTATTTAGTAACCATGCCTGCCCTTAGCTAGTTTAGGCTCCGCTTGAACCCATTCTGTAGTAGTATATAAGACTGCCTGTAAATTATCAGAGCCCCAATCAATTCTTCTTGGGTCTTCCCTCACAAGGCACCCACTTATAAGGAGTTTGATCCATTTTTCCATCTCGCTTCACTTCGCTGCTCGTCCCCTAAGTGCCTAGCACCCGGGACATCGTCTTGTTTGTTCCACTTGACACCTCCTTGCCTTTGTGCCTGAGGTCGTTTCAGAAGGGTTGTTGCCCTTCTTGAGGTTGGCAGAGACAGGGGTGCCTGCAGAGGTGCCTTTGGACTTGTCATCCTTAGGCTTAGGGGTTGACGGAGTATTGGATGGAGTGGGTGATGATTTTGTTGTAGAGGAGTTCAAGTTACCCGTATGCCATCCTGGGGCTTTGGTAGCATGCTGGATCTCTTCTTTGCACTTCCAATATCGGTGGTCGATTTGTTGGGCAAGTTCTTGGAGATCGTTAAGGTTGTCTGGCTTGCCTTGACGAGACAATTCGTCCTTGATGTGATCTGGAAGTCCTATGTAGAAGCTCCGGTGAAGGGCACCAATGCCCCATTTGCGGACTTGGCTAGCCAAATGATTCCATTCAACAATGTACTTAGAGATCCACTAATTGTCCTTCATATGGAGTTGCTTGAATTGAGCTTCCACATCAGTGACAGGGTCATGAGGTCCGAAATTGGACTGTAATTCAATGAGGAAGTCGAGCCAGCTATCCATCCAAAAAGGATGGGCTCCGGGTGCCTACTGTCCAAGGAGGTCTGGTTTGAAGTATTTGAGCGCAATACCTTTGAGGTAAGATTGGGTGAAGGTGACCTTCCATTGGTCTTTATGGAATGACTTTGGGTTTGCCTGGAAGGTTATCTCGCATTGTACAATGAAGGGGCAAAGTTTCTTTGGGTCAGTCCTGTCAAAGGGGTTTGGTTCCCAAACCTTGGGTTTTGGACCCTTGGAGCTCCGCTTCCTAACTGCATGTCAGGTCATTTCCCTAATGGCATCAGCCAACTGGGTAAATGGTTCGTATGCAAGTGGGACTTCATTGCAATCTTCTTCATCATGGCTGTTGTCGCCATCTCCAGGCTCTGGAGCTCCAGGGTGACTTGGAAGGTCTTTATCTTGGATTCTAAAGTGAGGGGTTCTGGGGGGTTCTTCTGCAGAGTCTGGTAGCTCCATAAGCAGAGACAAGGTACCCATGCCTCGATAAGCAGATATGGATGAGGCAGGGGGTCTGGTGGTGAAACTGATGAATCTACCAGGGATGCTTCAGTGACTGCCTAAGACAGTCTCGAGAGCACTTGGATGGGAGAAGCGAGTATGCATAGCCATAGAATGGTGAGCCTTGTAAGTGTGAGTATGAATATACTGTCAAGTCCAGTCCTCCAGTGTAAGTCTGAGGGGGCTGGAGTACTGTAAATATAATTGAAGGGGTTCGGGATAAGGACTTGGCACAGGACTTGTGTGTTGCGCCCTTACCAAGGCTTGCATCCTTGATTTCAGAGTTGGAAGCGTCAAGAGGAAAGACAGAGGTAGAAGATGAGGGACTTAAAACATGGGAGGGTGACTTGTGTTAATATTCATACTGAAGTACAACTCGGAATTCATAGAGTTTATATACTAAAGTACATAGCAGAATTCAGAATAAGGAATGGAGGTGATTATGAATGCGATATGGAGAAACACAGCAATCAGTAATTGAGATGGAGTACAGAGGTGAACTATGCTGGAGGGTGGTACACTAAGGAATGTAGAGTTACAAATAAAAGAACTAAGACAAATGGAAATGAGGCAGAGGCAGTGCCAGGTGCCTGGTTCAGAGATGTGAATCCCGGAATCTAATCACCTGTGAGTTACCTAGTCAAAGCTGTGTGCAACCTGATATGGCACAAATTATGGTTTGGGTGGCACATGGGATGTGGTAAGGGTGTCTCACATGGGAAAGTAGTTCAAATGATACGGACTTCAGATTTGTGCTGGAGTCTCCAGGATTTGCTTATAGGGGTTCCAGAATGGATATGACAGGATCGACCTCCACACCTCAAGCAGAGATCTGGTGGCCTAGGAAACCAACTTCTGTGCAAAACAAGGAGGTCTTCTTCAGTGAACAAAACAGTGTGACCAGGTGGAGAGCATCAAGCATGGCATGAACATTCTGCTCATGCTCCTCCAAGGTCTAAGACCAGATGATGATATCATCAAGATAGACATGACAAATTCGCCCAATGAGATGGCAGAGTGCACTAGCCATGTGGCACTAGTGAGTGGCAGGTACATTATGAACACCCATGGGCATGATTGTTCATTCATAGAGCCTCCAAGGGGTATGTACTGCAAGCCAGTGAATATCATCTGAATGGACCTTTGTCTGAAAAAATGAGTTAGTCATGTCAATCTTCACAAAGTACTTGCCTTGTGCACAATCGCACAAGATCTCATCAATCCAAGGTAGGGGGTGGTTATCAGGCACTGTTACGCTCATGGCTATGCTATGTTCCACTCTTTCCTTCATTTCCTTCTTTATCCACTTTGACCCACGCCACAGTGCCATGACTGGGTCTTGCCCGAGTCCTATTTCCCACACCGGTAAGCACAGTAGCCGCAGCATCCGGGCACCAGACTACGGTAGAGTAAAGACCTGTTTACCCAGCTACTAATGCCGTGCCACAGCACTTAGGCAATCCGCAGTTGCAATGGTGCCATATGTCGCCTCCCGGTCGCATGCCTATAGCAAAACTTGTGCATCATGCGCCATAGTACGCCATCCATTCCCACTCCAATGGCATTAACCTCGCGATGGCGCCATCGCTCGCCACCCTTTCCCACTCCAGTAGCATTTAGCTCGCAGCATTGCCTTCCTTGCACGGACCAGGCCAGTTTTCACTTTGCATTTCCTTCTTTAGTAACCATGCCTGCCCTTAGCTAGTTTAGGCTCCGCTTGAACCCATTCTGTAGTAGTATATAAGACTGCCTGTAAATTATCAGAGCCCCAATCAATTCTTCTTGGGTCTTCCCTCACAAGGCACCCGCTTATAAGGAGTTTGATCCATCTTTCCATCTCGCTTCACTTTGTTGCTTGTCCCCTAGTGCCTAGCACCCGGGACATTGTCTTGTTCGTTCCACTCAACGCCTCCTTGCCTTTGTGCCCGAGGTCATTTCAGGCACTGTGTTGCTATTAAGCAAGTGGAAGTCATTGACCTAGCAGAGAAGAACCATAGGGTCAGCCTTCGGGATGATGAAGGCAGGCAAGAAATGTTTACTATTGGAAGGATGCAAGCAGCCAGCAGCTACATGCTGCTCCAAAAGAGTGTGCCATGCATCATGATACTTGCAAGGACAATCATAAAAGTGGTGCTGGATCACCTTAGTTGCATCCTTGGGATGGACATGAAACAAGATATCATCTGGCAGAGAATCACAGTGTGGAATATCAGGTGGAAAGTGGTCATGGTACTCAGCTTTGACATGCTGGTCACATGCTGCAAGGTCTTCCAACAGGAAAAGGTCTGCAATGCATGCTTGGACAGCAGCAGCACATTCAAGGGAAATAGGTGGGTCATATAAAAATATAGTATGGGCTCAGACAAGCAGTAAGACCAGATAAAGTTCTGACTGCAAACCTGCATCTGCAGCCATAATGACTGCAGCAGAGGGGATGACAAACAGCTGAGGAATGGATACTGGGTGTAACAGATCATAATTGGAGTCTTTGACAAGGCAGGAGTGGGAAGCATGATTAATCAAGATGTTATTGCGAGTGAGAAAAGGGAAGCCAAGGAGTAAAGGTTTGACAAGGTTGGGAGCAATGACAGCACAAACTGAGTGGCTCTGAAAACAAGAATCTAAAGAGGAAACAAACAGATTAATGTATTGTAATAGTATAGTTCTAGACAAGGACAAAGAGGAAACAGGTTCAAGAGCCAATCCAACATGAACAGGTCATGAGAGTTCATGGACCTGAAGGCCCAGTGAGGTCACAAGGCTTTCATCAATTAAAACTAGAGAGGAACCATTGTCAATGAGGGCATCAACCTCCAACGGAAACTCAGATAAAGTGCCAGTAATACAGCATTTCCAGATCAACTGAGGACATGAAATAGGAAACATGCACTCTTCACCAAAGTCAGTACCATCACCAAGTGCTGCAGAGGGCATGACAACTGCTACCAATTCATTTGACTGGATGGCAGCAACAGCAGCAGACTTGGAACTAGAAGGTTTTGATTTCCAGGACAGCTTCTTGAGTGACTCAGCAGTAACAGTCTTGTATCTGTTAAGTTCATGATTCTCCAGCTCAAGTCTGAGTGCTGGAGATGGTCAGATGGTTGGAGGTAGTGCAAGAGCGCACAGAGGTGTACCGGTGATACGGGCAGATGTTGGAGTAGAGGTCAGAGGTGTGAGGCTTCAATGCAAGACTTATGTGTTGTGTCCTTGCTGAGCCCTTAGCCTTGTTGGCGAGAGAGAGAGAAGGGAGGTTGAGCTATCAAACTTGAAAGGAGAGAACTGAGTTGATATTTGAACTGAGGGTCACAACAAAGTATCTACAGATTTATATACAGAGAAACAAGATGAGTAAGACAGAGGTAGGAATGAACTGAAGTCTGGAGCAGTGCGCCAGTGGTGCAAGTGCCAGAGCTGTGCGTAACACAGGCTGAACTCTAAAGAGTAAGTGAAAGCTTATTAACAATGAAATGTAAAACGAGATGAGTAAAGGTCTGAGTAGACAAGGTAGTACAAATAAAGAAATAAGTCTGGAGATCAATGGACATGAGATCGGAAGTGACGGAGGTAGACTTAGCAGAATGCAGGATATGACAGTATCCCCCCCTTAGGCCTGAACCCCTGAAGGCCATAGGTGTGGACAATACGGAGCTTGAAAAGTTGGGGTTCAAAAGTTTGTTGATCGCCTGATCCTGGGATATAAAATTTGTCAAGATGGACATCTTGTCCCTTAGACCACTACAACTACCATGTCTGCAAACAAAATCACCAATATCTGCAACTAGCATGATGAAGAGCTTGAGGAGAGTGACTGCGGCAACAATGAGCAACTTGTGGTGAAGATGATGGAGTGCAAGTGCCATCATCTGGCAAAGAAGGAGGCAACAAGGTGCAAGGCAGAGGAGGAGGTGTGGGAGAAGGCCGCGGAGGAGGAGTGGTGGAGAATCATGGAGGAGGAGGCGTGTCGCAAGAAGGCCAAAGAGGCGGCCAAGTTATGGGTAAGTACAGCCTTGAAAATGTGTTGGTCAGAGCTGACGGAAATAGGCTATGGAGGTTTGTGCAGAGCAAAGCATGACAAAAGGAAAGGGTAAGCAGCAGGCATTGCCTGACTGCAACTGGTGTGTGAAGAAGGGGGTGGAGTACGTGCTCTGTGAGGGCTCAAAGATGACTATGGCCTGTCAGGAGTGTTACGACCGGAAAGCACGGTGTATACAGCTGGGAGATGAGAAGCCAGTGAAGCAGAGGAAGCGGCTGGTGGCAGACGATAGTGGGGTGGAGGAGATCACAGTGCTGCACAAGAAGCAGCAGTTGAAAGACACAGGGGAGGATGTCTTGGTGATGGTCAGTCAGGAGATCATGAGGGTGATGAGGGAGATGCAGGACGAGTTCTACCAGGTTGGATGGCATCTGGACCAGCAAAACCAGTATCTGGACCAGCTCGTCCAGCTGAAGGCAGAGGAAGTATACAGAGAATGGGTGTCGGAGGAGATCATGGATGATGAGTCCAACTTGGAGGAAGAGTTAGAGGGGTTGGAGAGGGATGTGCAGAGGGAGCTGGTGGTCCCAGAGGGGTTTGTGGAGGAGGGCACAGGAGTGTTGGATGATGCAGAGGATGCAGAGATATCAAGTGAGGAGTAGGTAGTCTGGACTTAGTTATCTCGCTGGCCCTCCTGTACATACCTACCGCATTGTATCAAAATTGAGTTGTTTTTTAGACCAAAATCTCAGGTCCAGGTCTCTCAGGGTACTGAAGGTGATAATCCAATACTAGTTCTGATGCATGACTGAGTTCCATGGCTAACAACCAAGAAGTTTCCTCATCCGTACCTTCATATCCTAACCACTGTACTAAATACAGTAGTTTGCAGTTCCTTCATTGGCAATCTATTTTTGAGTCTAAAATCTTGGCAATCTCATACTCTGGTTCTCTGTCTATCTCGACCGGAGGTGGCGGAGATTGCGAGTAATTAGAAATATTGTTGGGAATACAAGATTCCAGCTGGGAGACATGGAAGACCGGATGTACAGATTTCATAGTCTCAGGTAAGCGGAGGGTGAAGGAATGGGTACCCACCTGTGCTATGATCTCATAAGGCCCTAGGTTCTTTTCTGATAACTTCTTGGAGGGCCTAGTGGATCTAAAGTATTTTGCCTTGACATAGACCTGATCTCTGACCTTGAAGTCTGGTGCCAGAGATTGTTTGGTGTCTGCAGGACCTTGGTAGCATGTCTGAGTGTGGGCCATTTCCTTACATAGGAATTTGTGTAAGGAGTTGAGGTCGACTGAGTACTCACGTGCATGAGCGGAAGTAAGGTCTCGCTCTGGATATATGGAGATGTTCAGGTGATAGCCCTTGTTAGCAAAGAAGGGTGACACACCAGTGGTAGTGTTGGGAGCATTATTGTATGTGAACTCTGCTAAGGGCAGGAGTTCTGACCAGTTGTCCTGTTGGTAATTGCAGTAAATGCACAAGTACTGTTCCAGGATCTGGTTCATGTGCTCTGTCTGACTGTTGCCTTCCAGATGATATCCAGAGGTGAAATGCAGCTGGATGTTGAGGGCTTTTCCAAGGGACTGGAAGAAGTGCAAGACAAATTCTGAACCTCGATTGGATGTGATGTGAGATGGAACGCCATGTTTGGAGAAGACATGCATCAAGAACAGCTTTGCTAGTTCCGGAGATGTAACCATGTCCATCATTGGAATGAAGATACATTGCTTTGAAAGGCGGTTGACAATGACTAGGATAGTGGTATGGCTGGAAGAAGCTGGAAGTTGCTCAATGAAGTCCATTGAGATGGAATTCCACAGGCATTCTGGGACAGGGAGTTGCTTGAGTAGACCGTATGGCTTGTGTCTGGAAACCTTCGTGCAAGCATAGGCAGTGCAGGAGGAAACATACTCCTTTACAAATGTTCTAATGCCTAGCCAGGTATATTCACGGCAGATGAGTTCTAATGTCTGGTTTTGACCAAAATGTCCAGATAACGGATGGTCATGTTTGTAATAGAGGATGCATAGGTGGAGATCGTCAGCATTAGGTACGTAGATGTGACCATCAAGGTGTAGGAAACCTTCAGCATTGATATACCATTGGGAGTTTGTGGTTTCAGAACCAGACATGTGCACAGCAGCTAATGGGTCAGAGGGAAGGGCGGAGAGGATGTCATTATGGAGCCTTTCATCATCAACAAGTATTCCTGTGCAGAGGACCAGAGATGCAAAGTAGGTGGCTTGGAGGGATGCAGCGAGCTGCTCTTGGGTGAATACTGGTCGGAAGTTGTGTGGGTTGATGCGAGTGTAGTCCTTATCCCCCTCTTTGGGATAGATGTCCCATTGTCTAGTGAGAGCATTGGGCTTAGCACCAAGGTGACCAGGGCAGAACCAGATGACCATATTAAATCTGGAGAGGAACTCCGACCACTGGGCTTGACAGCAGGTTAGGAGCTTGGTCGTCATGAAGTATTCCAGGTTTTTGTGATTGGTGATGATGTCGATCAGAGATGTGGAGCCTTCTAGGTAATGTCGCCAGGCCTTGAAAGACTTGTGGATGGTGAGTAATTCCTTGTCATGGGTATCATAGTTTAGTTCCGGGGCAGACAACATCTGAGAATAGAAAGTGACTGGCTGGATTTCCTCATCTGGGCATCGGATGGAGAGAATGCTGGTGATGGCATAGTCGGAGGCATCAGTTTCTATAATCATTGGAGCATCAGGTACCCAATGAGCAAGGATAGGGGCAGTGGTAAAGGCATTCTTCAAGCTGTGGAAGGCAGATTGACAGTCATCAGAAAAGTTCCACGGGGCACCCTTGTGGGTGAGCTGGGTCAGGGGGGTCATGATTGCAGAGTAATTATGGATGAAATGCTGGTAAAAATTCGTGAAGCCTAAGAAGGACTGAATATCCTTTACTTTATGCAGTTCTGGCCAATTTTGGATTGCCTTAACCTTTTCCTTGGACATAGTCAGTCCGGCAGGAGAAAGGCAGTATCCTAGATATTCAGTCAAGTCAGTGTGGAACTCACACTTCTCAGGCTTGGCATAAAGTCCATATTTTCGGAGGTGTTGGAGGACCTCATGGACATGCTCCCTGTGGGAGACCATGTCCACAGAGTAGATGAGGATGTCATCCAGGTAGACTATGACACAGACATCAAGAAGATCTGCAAAGATTGTATTCACGAACTGCTGGAAAGCAGCAGGGGCATTCATGAGACCAAAGGGCATAACTAGCCACTCGTATGAGCCATAGCATGTGCAGAATGAAGTCTTCCATTCATCACTGTCAGCAATGCAGACCAAGTGGTACACATGCCGGAGGTCAATCTTTGTGTAGGTTTTGGCTTTGCTTGGAGCATCTAGGAGGTCAGATATGCGTGGAAGGGGGTATTGGTCTTTCTTTGTGATCTTATTGAGTCCTCAGAAGTCAACGCAGAGGCGGAGTGAACCATCCTTTTTGCAGACAAAGAGAATTGGGGCGGTGTGGGCAGAGGAGGATGGCCGGACGAAGCTGGTCTTCAGGTGTTCATCGAGGAATGTCTGAAGGGCCTCAAGCTCTGTGGGGGAAAGGGAGTAGAGTGTTCCTAAGGGGGCAAAGTCCCCTCTTCCAAGTTGATCTTCAGGTTGTATTCACAATGGGGAGCTAATGTGGATGCTTTGCTCTTACTGAATACATCAGCGAAGTTGTGGTATTCTGGAGGTGTGCTGGAAAGATCGACCAGATCTGCAGTGGTCATGGAGGAACAGAGATTACTCTCCTTAGGGTGGATTTGGAGACTGAATTTGACAGAACCTTCTAGATGGCATGCCAGTGCAAATGCAGGTGCACTGATGAACACAATAGGGGGAACTGAGTGACTGGAGAAAATCAGTGTATTGGATGAGGGTGGATCAGCCAGTGATAAAATTGGGGGCTGCAGAGATGAGCTTGGGGGTGCTGGACTGGTTTGCTCAGATGAGCGGAATGAAATACTGCTCAAAACCCAATCAATCAATGGATTGTGGCAGGTGAGCCAGTTGTGTCCTAGGACGATGGAACAAGATCCATCCAGCAGGGTGATATATAATGTTGTTAGAGTGATATCACCAGTTTCAAAGTGAACGGAGAGGTTGAGAGCTCAAGTTATAGTGGAGTTTGTAGTTCCATCGAAGAGCTGGAGCTGGATTGGAGGTACAGGGTAGGGTTGAAGTCCATGATTATTAACAAAAGTCATATCTATAAAACAATTGGAAGATCTGGAGTCTACTAGCGCTGGAAAGGAAGGAATGTTGTATGATACTAAAGAGACAGTGGGCATGAGTGATTTAGAATCTAAGAGAGCAGACATGTTGAGATGGATCTCCTTTGATGCACAGGTGGTTTCAATGCAACCTCCAGCCTGTGTGGAGCTACAGAGGTCGCAGTCTAATTTTTTGCCTCCAAGGAGACTTTCAGTTGAGTTCCTGGAGTTGCGGTCTGAACCACACGGGCCTTGGAAGCCTTTGACAAAGACTTGGGGCAGTCCTTGGCCATGTGTCCTTCATGGCCGCAGAACATGCATAGCTTGTTGTTGAAGTGGCATTTGCATTCAGCAGGTGTGAGCTTGCTGTCCTTGCCTAACTTCAATGAGATGTCAGTTTTGGGGGCAGGAGTGGTGGCGGTGGTCTTGCCTTTGGACTCAGTGTCCTTGGCAGATCTACCACCAGAGGTGGATGTAGAAGATGGAGGTGTGGAGGTAGTAGGTGCTGAGGAACTGGAGAACTAGGTGGACGAAGGGGGTTGGTTTGATTCAGAGGTCTTGATTGACCGAGTGATTTCTTCCTTATGCTCCCAATACCTTTGGTCAATTTGTTGCACTAGGGTGCACAGTGAGCTAATCATTCTGGGTTTCCCCTGACAAGTGATTTCGTCCTTAATATGGTCCAGGAGTCCGTTGTAGAAGTTCCGGCGAAGAGCACTGGGTTCCCATTCATGGACTTGGGTTGCTAGGCAGTTCCATTCCATGATGTACTTGGTGATGCACTGGTTATCACGCATCCATAGGCTTTCTAGCTGGGCTTCTGCCTCAGTGACAGGATCATGTGGGCCAAAGTTTGTCTGTAATTCAAACAAGAATAACAGCCAGTCATCCATCCAGAATGGGTGAGTTTTGAAGGTATCAATTCTGAGCAGATCTGGCTTGAAGTAGTCCAGGGCCATCCCCTTTAGGTAAGACTGTGATACAACCCTTAGGCAGGGCTGCGTAGTGAGCTGTAGGACAGCGAGTAGCAGGATGAATGACAAGAGCTAGCGGGGCCCAGGTGTCGACTAAGGACTAAGGGGGAAACCCAGAATAACTCAAATGAGGATTCTGGGGCTGAATTGACAGCCTTATATACAGTTACAGGATGTTTGTATGTGTTGTCGCCCTATTACTATATACGGGTACTTCAGGGTAGACGTGGGAGTGCGGGACTTATGCTACTGGCCAAGAACAAGTCATGGGGAGTCACTGCACTGCCTTGCGCAGCCCAGGTGCTGATGATGCGAGAGTGCGTCAGAATGGTGCAATATGGTGCAATGATGATGTCATGGGGCTGTGCAAGGGTCTGGGCATGCTTACTAAGGTAATCACAGCTTGGCACAGCCATCATGTGGCATGTGAATGCTGTTAGTAGGCGGGCTGAGGGAGCTACTGGTGCCGGAATAGGGGAGAGCCTAGGAAGGGAAAGGGAAAAAGTGAGTGTGGCGCGCGAGGTCGTAACACTACCCCCCTGCTAAGGTTCAACCTCTGGGGGAACCTGAGAGGGCGGACGAGCAAAGATAGCCACGAAGACCGAGCAAGAAATAGGCTGAGGAGCGGAAGGGTGAGTGCAGTGAAAGTCACGAATGGCCGTGGGCATGTTTGTCAGATGGGAGGTGGGTTCCCACGTGCGATCCATATCTGGATAACCCTTCCAGTGGACAAGGTACTGGATGCCATGGCCATGCAGTCAGGAATCGACAATGAAGTCAACTTTGTACTCAGCATCCTGATTGTCAGTGATGCTGGCAGGACCTGGGATAGGGTTAGGTTGCTGCGGGGCTGGGGGAACGTAGGGTTTGATCCGAGAGATGTTGACAATGGGATGGATATGGATGTAATGGGGGAGTCACAACTCCACTGCGTTGGGACCCTTCATAGAGATGACGGGGAACGGACCAATCCACTTGTCAGTGAGCTTTCAACAGGAGAATGGTAGTGTCAGGTTGTCAGTGGCAAGCCAGACGTGATCTCCGGTGGTGTAGGAGGGTGCCGGACTTTGGTGGGCATTTCCTGTAATGGTCATCCATTCCCGGGCATGAGTGAGATGCTCCTTGGTTTGTTGGAGGATGGTCTGATAGTCGTGGGCAAGTGTGGAGGCAGCAGGTGATTTCGAATCCCTGGGCTCTATCCCCATCCGGGGTTGGTACGTGCAAGTGACCTGAAAGGGGGAGAATTTTGAAGCAGTGGACTGCTTCGCATTCAGAGAGAATTAGGCCAGGGGCAGCCAGTGCGCCCAGTCATCCTGTCGTTCAGCACAATACATACAGAGATAGGTTCCTACTTCTCTATTCATTTGTTCAGTCTGCCCGTCCGTCTGTGGGTGATGGGTGGTGGATTTCTTTACCGAGATCCCAAGCTGGGTGCAGAGTGATGTCATCAGGATGGCAGCAAACTGGGGTCCCCGATCAGACACGATGGTCTTGGGCAGCCCATGGTATTTCCATACATGAGTGAGATAGAGGTCTGCTAGGTCCACGGCGGAGCATGCCTTGGTGCATGGGATTAGCTCTACCTCCTTTGAGAATTGATCTACCACAGTCAGTATTGCATCCTTCCCTCCGGCAGTGGGAAGATCAGTGATGAAGTTGGCAGAAATGTCTTCCCAGGGGCCGTCAGGCACCAGTAGAGGTTGGAGCTCCCCTTTTGGCACTTGGTTACCTGACTTGGCATGGGCACACCGGGTGCATCCTTGCACATACTTTTCAATGTCTTTCCTCATACCCGGCCATCCATACCATCGTGTGAGGAGTTCTATGGTCCGGAGCACCCCAGGGTGGCCACTGATGGTGTGGTTGTGATGGAGAGTCATTAGCTGCATGTGCAGCACGGGGGGTATGTAGATCTTCCCCACACGTTTCAGGAGCCGATCTGTAATCTCATACCCCTGAGCCATCAACTTCTTGAGAGTGGCTTCTGGTAATCAGACAGTCTGGTGGGAGATTTCGTCAGTCAACTCTTCACCTGGCATGACCACCTCCATCGTTTCTAACCCTCCTTTGATCTGTTGAACATGTTCTGGGGGGATTACCAACACCGCTTTATTGTCCTCCTCCCCTTTCATGACCAAATTGGACCGTCGTGACAGTGCATCTGCCTTTGTCATCTGCATCCTGGCTTTATGGCATCATTTGAAATGAAACCTGGATAGGTATTGGGCCCATTGGGCTTGTCGGCGGTTCAGATCTTGTCGTGTCATGAACCAGGTAAGGTTCTGATGGTCGTTCCAAATCTCAAACTCATGTCAGGCCCCCTCCAAGTAGTGTCTCCATTGCTCTAATGCGGAGATTATGCTGAGCATCTCTTTATTGGCGATCGGATAGTTCTGCTGCTTGGGGATCATAGAATGAGACGAGAACGCCACAGGGTGCCACTTCTCTTTTTTTAATACTGATAGCACCGCCCCAACGGCACTATTACTGGCATCACTTTCTAGCCGGTAATGACAGTCATTGTTGGGATAGGCGAGAATTGGGGCCGTCGTGAAGCATTGTTTTAACTCCTAGAAAGTGGCCTCGCACTTCTGGGTCCATTCGAAGGTGGTGTTCTTCTTTGTTAAATCATGTAGCAGATGGGCCACCTGAGAGTAGTCTTTAATGAAGTGGCAATAGAAGTTGGTAAGCCCCAGGAAGCCCCTGGTTTGTCGTAAGGTGGTGGGAGTCGGCCAATCAGTTACTGCTTTCACTTTTCCAGGGTCCATTCGTATCCCAGTGGGGGTGACGATCATTCCCAAGAACTCCACGCTGGTAGTAGAGAAGGAGCACTTCTTGGGTTTGATGAACAGATCATTCTTCCTTAACCTTTTCAATACCTCTAACACCTTCTTCTTGTGTGCCCATTGATTGTCTTCCTGTGAGTAGATTAATAGATCGTCAATGTAGATGATTACCTCAGGCATGTCCGTGAAGAGTTCGTTCATCATGGTTTGGAAGGTGGTGGGGGAGTTACATAACCCGAAAAACATCACTGTTGGTTCAAAGGCGCCTCAGTGACAGACAAAGGTGGCCTTCCATTCGTCCCCCTCTTTGATCCATACATTGTTATATCCCCATCGAAGGTCCATTTTTGTGAAGATTTTGGCACCTTTTAGCTTGTCTACTAGTTGAGAGATGAGTGGGAGAGGGTAATTGTTTCAGATGGTATGCTCGTTCAGATACCGATAGTCCTGGACCATCCATTTCCGTCCATCCTTCTTTGGTACGAAGAAGACTGGGAACATTTGTTCAGACTTGGATGGGTGAATGTATCCTTTACATAGCTGATCTTCGACAAAGTTGTCCACCTCTTTTTGTTCGTTCGGACTTAGAGGGATGATCTGTCCCTTCTTCGGTCTAAAGCTTTCTTTCAACTCTATCGCATGGTCCCAGGGTTTCCTTAGCAGCATCCTTTCTGACTCCCTTTGTGAGAAGACCTGCTGATATGGGTGATACACCTTTGGTACGAGTTTGAGGGCCTCCTCTGGGTCAGTCGGGAATGGGGGCCTTTCACGACTCCTTTCTTCGGTGTGACATACTTCCAACATCTCCTGCGCATGCATGGATCGGCTGGGTTGTTCGTAGTTGCAGGTCTCCAGACAATCCATAAACTGTATGCCCCCAGTCTTCCAGTTGACCTGAGGGTTATGTGCTCGGAGCCACAGGTATCCTAGAATTATGTCATTTTTCCCAATGTTGGATACATACACGCGAAGCCATTCTTGATGTCCATTTATATCGCAGAAGACCTCTACTTCCTCCGTAATGTATCCTCCAGCATTTCTGGTCCCGTCGGCATTGTATATGGTAATTATTTGGGGGGCTGTCAGCATGGGGATGCGATTTCTTCGTACAAAGTCATGATTAATGAGCGTCAGATTGGCTCTGCTATCGATTAACACCTCAGTGTTCGTATAGCATTGTTCTCGGGAGGGTTTTATCTGTACAGTTAGTTTTATTTCCTTTCCTTTATGGATTACCCTTGTGTACATTTCCAGGTCTTCTGGGATTTTGACGGATTCAGGGGAATTAAGCACAGGTTTAGTATCTCGGTCCCTGCTGGGCTCACCAGGAGACCCCCCTAGACCGGCTATATTAGATACTACAGTTGTTAGTGCGGATACGAGTTGGGTTAGTTCCGTCAAGAAATGAGTATTAGCCTGTGAGACACCCAGATTGTTCCCTAGGCTCGGCCTTTTCCCTTCTGCTCCTTTTCGGCAGTTGGAAAATCCTGTTCTTCGGTTGTGGCAGCCCTTGCTTCATCCAGGGCCAGGGCAATTTTTTGGGCTTGTCTTCTTTTGCAACTAAACTGGTGTCCTCCTCCATGAAAGTGGCACTCCGGACATTGGTTCTTCGGCTTCTTGCAGTTTCGGGCCATGTGTCCCATCCCTTTACAATTGAAACACTTCCCGGGACTCCCTTTAATAGCAAAAACTGCTTCTTCGTCTTCTTCTTCAAAGCGGTCTACCTCCATTCAGTCCCCACAGGATTGATACTGCTATGGTCGCCCCCTTATGAACATAAGGGCTTCCATTGCACATCCCACGTCTTGGATATTCTGTAGATAGGCTGTGGGGGTGGACTTTCAGGCGCCCTCTTTGAATATCTGGAGGATAATGTGCCGGGCTGTATTTGAAACGACCTTGGGCACAAAGGCAAGGAGGCGTTGAGTGGAACGAACAAGACAATGTCCCGGGTGCTAGGCACTAGGGGACGAGCAACAAAGTGAAGCGAGACGGAAAGATGGATCAAACTCCTTATAAGCGGGTGCCTTGTGAGGGAAGACCCAAGAAGAATTGATTGGGGCTCTGATAATTTACAGGCAGTCTTATATTGAAACGACCTCGGGCACAAAGGCAAGGAGGCGTCGAGTGGAACGAGCAAGACAAAGTCCCGGGTGCGGGGCACAAGGGGACGAGTAGCGAAGTGAAGTGAAATGGAAAGGTGGATCAAACTCCTTATAAGCGGGTGCCTTGTGAGGGAAGACCCAAGAAGAATTGATTGGGGCTCCGACTACTTACAAGCGGTCTTATATACTACTGTACAGCAGAGTCCAATTGGAGATTGAAGTAAGTAAGGGCAGGCATAGATACTAGATATGGAAATGCGAGACAGAAACTGGCCTGGTCCGTGCGAGCAGGGCTGTGCTGCAGGCTAAACGCTACTGGAGTGGGAAAGGGTGGCGAGCGATGGCGCCATTGCGAGGTTAATGCCATTGGAGTGAGAACGGGTTGCGTACTATGGCGCAATAGTGGGAGAATCGCTATTGGGGTGAGAGCGGATGGCGAGCTATGGCGTGCAATGCGCGGGTATCGCTATAGGCGTGAGAGCGGGTGGTGCCATAAGGCGCCATTGGTGCTGCGGATTACCTGAGTGCTGCGGTGCGGCATCAATAGCCGGATAACCGGGGCTTTACTCTACCGTAGTCCGGTGCCTGGATGCTGCGGCTACTGTGCTTACTGGTGTGGGAGCAAGACTCGGGTAGGACCGAGTTGCGGCACTGTGGCGTAGGTCAAAGAGGCTAAAGAGGGAAGTGTAGGAATGAATGGAACGTAGCGTAGCCGTGAGCGTAACACGACCCCCTCCTTAAGGTCCAGATTCCAGATGGACACCAGGGAAAATAGCGCGAATGGCAGAGTGAGAGACCGGGCGAGGGGCGGAAGGGTGGGCACGGTGGAAGGCGGTGAGGGCATCAGGGGAGTTAGCGAGGTTAGCACGAGGTTCCCAAGTCCGCTCGGAGATATCATACCCCTTCCAATGGACCAAATACTGAAGGCCATGGCCGGCCAGGCGAGAGTCGACAATGTACTCGACCTCGTACTCAGGGATAGCGGGGTCAGCGGCCAGGGAAGAGGGATTGAGGGTAGGAGGGCGCTGACCAGGAAGCGGGGCTATGAATGGTTTTACCCGAGAGACATTGAGGACGGGGTGGATACGGTACGAGGCGGGAAGGTCGAGGCGGACTGCGTTAGGGCCGACGAGACCGATGATGGGGAACGGCCCGATCCAGCGATCGATGAGTTTGGGGGATCCCGGAATAGAGAGATGCTTGGTGGAGAGCCAAACCTTATCCCCGATGGAGTAGAAGGGGGCCAGAGAATGCTTACCTGCGGCTGCTCGCTTCATTGTATCTTGCGAGGCGCGGAGTCGTTCACAGGCTTCCGCCAGGTGATCGGCGTACTGGTTGGCTAGGTTATCGGCGGTGGGCGATTGGGTGACAGTAGGTTCTATTCCGAGAACCGGGGCGTAAGTGTGAGTGAGCTGGAATGGGGATTTACCGGAGGTGGACGAGACTCTCGAATTGATGGTGAACTGCGCGAGTGGGAGCCAATCAGCCCACGAGTCCGGGTGTTTGGCGCAGTAAGTCCGGAGGTACTGGCCTACCTCTTGGTTCATCTGCTCGGTCTGTCCATCAGTCTGCGGGTGAGAGG
>JBBPTI010000117.1:0-22878 GCA_038093995.1 Tylopilus aff. callainus | reverse complement strand
TTTGTAGCTCTTTGTTTGTACTTTGTTTGTCTCTACTACAGCTAAGCGAAATTCCCAGGGGTGATTGCGGTGCGCTTCGCGCACCGTGTTGGGGTTAGACATTGCAACGGTTTTGTTGCTCACTGTAATAACAAAATCCTATGCCTCAAGCAGCTGGTAACAATGGGCCAGGCTACAGTTGTGATCCTCCAAGGGCAGCTTACAGCAGCTGGGCCTCCTGGGACAGCCAAGAAGGTTGAGCTATTTGCTGACCCAGGTGAATATAATAGCTCTCTCAGCTGCTTCAAAGAATGGTGGGCCAAAATGAAAGCATGGCTTTGAGTAAATGCATATGTGGCACCTGCAGGAAGCTATGAGGTGGTCATAGCCATCCTCTCCTGACTCAAAGGACCCAAGGCCAGGCTGTTTGCCCAAACCTGCCTTGCCAGAGGAAACACCTGTTACACCCTTGCTTGTGGCCCTATCTTTTCACCCTGATCTCTACTCCCATCCCGATATTGGTATGCCTTCCAGTCTGCTTACTAACAGCACTCACATGCCACACAATGGCTGCACCAGGCTGTGTCTACCTTAGTAAGCACTCCAGACCCTTGCACAGCCCCATGACATCATCATCACCTCATATCATGCCACTATGGCATGATCACACATCATCAGTGCCCAGGCTGCGCAAGGCAGTGCAGTGACTCCACATGACTCATATCAGGCCAATAGCATAAGCCCTGCACTCCCACATCTACCCTAGAGAAGGCCATTTGTAGTAATAGCAATGTAAACATGTACAAACCCTGTAAACATATATAAGACTGGAAATCCAGTTTCAAGATCCTCATTTGAGTTATCTTGGGTTTTCCCCATAGTCCTCAGTTGACACCTGGGCCCCCACTAGCTCTTGTCACCACCATTTGCTAGCCTCACCTGATATCTAAGGATTGTTTCATTATAACTTGAATCTCTTTGCTTTGCCGTCGCCACCACCACCCCAAAGCCTGCTGACATTAGTAGTGAGCTCTGCAGAGTCCTCAGCTGTCATTACTAACAGCCCTCTGTCCCAGTGAACCCCACCCAGCTCATTGTCCCATGTCCTGAGTATGTCCTCAATGTCGCTGCCCTCACCACCAGTGCTCACCTCTTTGTAGAGGAGCACTCCTGCCTATTTGCACAAGTTTTTGACCCCACCTCTGCCACTGTCCAAAGAGAAAGGAGGTTAGTAGGGGAGTATAGAGAGACAAAAAAAGGAGAGGAGGGAGATTTAGTACTACCACCATCCCCCTTGACCACTGTAAAGTGTGAGTTGACCCTGCCTGAGTCTGTCAACCTGAATGACCTAGAGGGTCCCTATTGTGACCCCATCTCACCTAACACCCACTGCTGCCTCAACGAAGAGTACTGTCATTGGCAAGAGAACCACACCCAGTTCTTAGTCGAAGAAGCCTGCCTCATCTGCCATGAGAGAATTGCCACAGCCAGAGCTGCCTGTTGCACTGCCGCCACCACCCTTATCTGCCCTATTGATGTTCAGGGACACCTACGCCCTTGCACATCTTTGTGCTGCCCTTGTTACCTTTAGCCATCTCATAGTAGTCCCTGCTACTATTACCATACAACTTTTACTCCATGCCTACATACACCTGTTAACAGGTATTTTCCTACTCCACCCCCATCTTTTTGAATGATCGCCCAGCTCCTGCTGGCAATAGTTACTTTCTTGACTGTTTTCTTTTCTTGCCTTTTTCTCTACTTTTTCCTTCATCTCCTCTCTCTCATTGCACAAGAACTTATCCCACTCCAAATCACTGCCAATATCTGCACAAGAGTCTACTCCTTCTCCATCAGCTATGAGCACCAAGCAATCCATGCCAAAAAACAGCAACCAGCACAGGATTTCAGCTGGTAGTTATTTTTGAAATAAACTTTTTGACCCTTTAACCCTGAGAGACATGATAGGGCAAGTGTTTACAAAACTCTGCTGGAGGAACCAGAAACTGAAGCAGAGACTGATTGGCCAACCACAGATAATACTGGTTAGATCCATTCCATACAGAGCCACCAGGTACCCTGCTGTAATCAAAGAGTATTGAAGAAGAACTTGGGTGATCCATGATGGAAAGAGAATCTGCATACCCAAGATCCATGTAAGCTGACACTATATCACAGAGCACACTCCAAATCCTCACCAACCCAAACCTCATGTTGGAGGACAAGATTGCCACTGTTGTGCTAGAGTTCACTATGCTGACCAAACAAAATCAGCAACTCTACAATGGATGTGTTAAAGAACAGAAGAAGACTGCCACCCTCCTAAAGAATGTGGCAATGCTCGAACAAACTGTGGCCAACCTCAGTAGTGCTGCTGCTGCAGGAGGGAAGGCAACCCAAAAGGTAGAAGTTTTTGCTGACCCCGGAGATTACAAAGGATCTGTTGTGAAGTTTGAGGAATGGTGGGCCAAAATTAAAGCATGGCTCCACACTAATCATTCCACCATCTTGCTGAAGAGTTATGAAGCTGTCACCACAGTCTTATCTCAGTTGAAAGGCCTGAAGGCCAGACCATTTGCCCAGACGTGCCTTCACTGTGGGCAAGGATATACTTGGAACAAGTTGGTGCAAGAGATGGAAAGCCTCTTCCACTCTGTCAATCAGAAGGACTGGGCTGTCACCCAACTTAAGCAACTCAGGCAGGGAACCCTCTGAACCAACAACTTCCTAGTTCAGTAGGAGGCCCTGTATCAGATGGCTGGCATTGATGATAGCCACACCATCCAACTTCTCAAGTGGAACACAGCCTGACACATTATCCTTCAGATCTTTAAGGAAGGAGCATGTAAGTCCACTCCCATGGACTATCTCCAGAATATCTGAGACATGGGCTGTGCAATGGAAGCTCTCACGTTCATAAGAGGGCATGGACCCAGTTTCTGGCTGTGAGATGACCAAATGAAGGTAGATTGGTTTGAAGAAGCAGATGAAGAAGAAGTCTTCACAATCTGAGGAAGCCAGGGGAAGTGCTTTAACTGTAAAGGGACCAGACATATGGCCTGAGAATGCAAGAAGCTGAAGAAACAGTGTCCAGAATGTCACTTCCACAGGGAAGGACATCAATTTAGCTGTCAGAAACGGAAAGCTCAGAGGGTTGCCCTTGCTAATGATGAAGCCCAGGTGGCTGAAGTAAAGGAATAGGATTTTACCAATCCTGGAATGGAGCAGAAGGGAAAAGGCAGAGCCTAGGAGATGATCTGAGTGTCTCACAGGCTAATAATTCTTTCTTGGTGGAACTAATGAAACTTGTCACTATGCTAACCAGTTAGTATCTAACATAGCTGATCTAGGGGGGCCTCCTAGTGAGCCCAGCAGGGACTGAGATACTAAACCTGTGCTTAATTCCCCTGAATCCACCACTCAAACCCCAGAACCCCTCAAACTG
This sequence comes from Tylopilus aff. callainus, assembly GCA_038093995.1. Classification (NCBI taxonomy): domain Eukaryota; kingdom Fungi; phylum Basidiomycota; class Agaricomycetes; order Boletales; family Boletaceae; genus Tylopilus; species Tylopilus aff. callainus. Next base: position 19,454 of record JBBPTI010000117.1, on the reverse strand, counting down.
TACACAAGGGTAATACACAAAGGAAAAGAAATTAAACTAACCATATGCATAAAGCCCTCTTCCGAAAGCAGATACATAGGAGCCTGCATGCTCATCGACAGTGGGGCAAACCTCATGCTTATTAACCAAGACTTTGTAAGAAAGCATTGAATCCCCACATTGATAGCCTGCCAAACCATTGTGGTGCATAATGTCAACAGATCTAAGAATGCTGGAGGGAGGATTACTAAGGAAGTGGAAGTGTACTGCGATATTAACAGACATTGCAAACTATTGCATGCATACATATCCAATATTGGGAGCAATGACATCATCCTAGGTTACCTCTGGCTCTGAGAGCATAACCCCTCCATAAACTGGAAGATAGGTCAGATCAAGTTTGTGGAGTGTCCCGAGACTTGCAATTATAAGTGATCGACCCAGCAGGGACATCATCAGGAGATAGTGGAGATTGCCCATGTGGAAGAAAGAAGTAGAAAGAAGGAAGAACAGTGACAATCAGGTCCAGACCAGACCCTCACCCTGGTCCCCCAATGCTATCACCAGTATGGACAGGTCTTCTCACAGAAAGAGTTGGAATGAATGCTGTTATGATAACCCTGGGATCATGCCATAGAGCTAAAGAAATCCTTCAAGCCAAAGAAGGGATGGATTATCCCTCTCAGCCCAAAGGAGTAGGAGGAGGTGGAGGCCTTTGTAGATGACCAGCCTAGAAAAGGATATATTTGCCCATCAAAGTCTGAATAAACATCACCCATGTTCTTCATTCCAAAGAAAGATGGCCAGAAGAGGATGGTGCAGGACTATTGCTACCTTAACAAACATATGGTGTGAAACAACCCTCTCCCCTTAATTTCCCAGCTTGTCAATAAGTTAAAAGATGCAAAGCTGTTTACCAAGATGAGTCTCTGATGGGGATATAATAATGTAAGGATAAAAGAAGGAGATGAATGGAAGGTAGTGTTCATGTGTCATAAAGGGGCCTATGAACCCACAGTGATATTCTTCAGGCTCTGCAACTCTCTGGCCACATTCCAGACAATGATGAATGATCTTTTCCATGACATGCTGAATGTTGTTGTGTATATTGATGACCTCCTCATCTTCTCCCTGACCAACAATTGACGCACCCATAAAAGGTTGGTTAATCAGGTATTGGAGCGGTTAGAAGAGAATGATCTCTTCATAAAACCAAAGAAGTGTTCCTTTTTCATGATGAAGGTAGAATTCCTCAGGATGATTGTCAGCCCACAAGGGATCGCCATGGATCTGGCAAAGGTGAAGGCCATAGTAGACTGGCCTACACCAATGATGCTCCAATAAACACAGGCCTTCCTAGGACTGGCCAACTTCTACCACCACTTTATCCAAGATTATGCAAAAATTGCCCAACCCTTGCATAACCTAACAAAGAAAGAGGTAGCCTTTGAATGGAAGAGTGAATGTGGAGAAGCCTTTGAAAGATTAAAAGGGAAGTTCACCATGGCCCCTGTACTTGCCTACCCAGATAACGATTGCTAGTATTGCTTGGAAAGCAACACCAGTAACTATGTAGTAGGGGTGGTTCTGTCAGTAGAAAAGGAAGGGCAGTGGCACCTGGTAGCCTTCTCCTTGCACTCCATGACCCCCAAACAGCAAAATTATCCCATTACTGATAAAGAAATGCTCAGCATAATCTCTGCACTGGAGAACTGGAGGCATTATCTAGAGGGAACACAACACAAGTTTGAATCTGGAACGATCATCAAAATCTTGCCTGGTTCATGACACAGCAAGATTTGAACTGGAGTCAGGCACGATGGGCTCAATATCTTTCCCACTTCCACTTCAAGTGGTGTCATAAAGCTGGAACGCTTATGGCAAAGGCAGACATACTCTCCAGGCATACTGACTTGATTAATATGGGTGAAGAAGACAATAAAGCAGTGCTGGTGATTCTCCCAGAGCAGATAGGATAGGTACAGGAAGAAGAAGACAAGAAAGGAGGAATTATGGTCACTACCCCCAGAGATGACTTCACTGATCAGATCTCACACCAGACTATGTGCCTCCCAGAAGCAACCCTCAAGAAGCTGATGGCACAAGGATATGAGATTACAGATCATGTTCTCAAAAGAAATAAACAGATTTTCATCCCTTCTATCCTTCATACCCAACTACTGATGCTCCATCATGATCACACAGTAAGTGGACACCTGGGAGTGCTTTGCATCCTGGAACTCCTTGCCCAGTTTTACAGTTGGCCAGCAATGAGAAAAAATGTCAAGAGATATGTACTAGGATGTATGTGCTGCACCCATGCCAAAGCAGGCAATCAACCTCCAAAGGGAGAGCTACAACCACTTCCAATCCCTGAGGGGCTCTGGCAGGATATCTTAGCTGACTTCATTACTGACCTGCCCCTCATGAACAGATATGATGCTATTCTCATGGTGGTTGACTGCTTCTCAAAGGAGGTAGAACTGGTACCATGTACCAAGACCTGTTCTGCAGTTGACCTTGCAGACCTTTACCAACCCCATAACTCTAAATCACTGGCTGCCTCAGAGATTGTGCATGATTATCAGACCATCCTGACATGAATGAAGGAGCACCTATCCCAGGCCTGGAATCATATGATTACCTTGGGGAATTGCCACCATGCCCCTTCCTCCTCTTACACAATGGGAGATAAGGTGTGGTTGGCCACTGATAATCTGATCCTGCTGTTTCCCTGTCAAAAGCTCACCAATCAGTGAATTGGCCCCTTCCCTGTTCTCTCTGTGAAGGGACATAATGTGGTCGAGCTACACCTCCCCAGTTATATCCATATCCACCTGGTTGTCAACATATCCTGCACTAAACCTTATGTGGAACCCCTTCCTCATCAACCCAATGTCGCCCCAGGCCCCACCACTATCACTGACAATCATGATGCCAAGTATGAAGTGGATTTCATCATGGACTCCTGACCCTGCGGCCAGGGGATTCAGTACCTCATCCACTGGAAGGGGTACTCCATTGACAATCGTACCTGGGAATCTGTGTCCAACCTCACTCATTGTCCCAATGCACTTCATGCCTTCCACTCCACTCACCTGTCTGCTTCTTGCCCCATCTCTCACTCAGTCTTCACTGCTCTCTTCGCTTGCCCTCTTCCATTTGCTCCCCTGGAGGTTGAGCTTTAGCAGGGGGGTAGTGTTATGCCCTCATTCATGCCCCTATCTTTTCACCCTGGTCTCTACTTCCATCCCAATATTGGTATGCCTTCCAGTCTGCTTACTAACAGCACTCACATGCCACATGATGGCTGCACCAAGCTGTGTCTACCTTAGTAAGCACTCTGGACCCTTGCACAGTCCCATGACATTATCATCACCTCATATCATGCCACTATGGTGTGATCACACATCATTGGTGCCTGGGCTGTACAAGGCAGTGCAGTGACTCCACATGACTCATATCAGGCCAATAGCATAAGCCCTGCACTCCCACATCTACCCTAGAGAAGGCCATTTGTAGTAATAGCAATGTAAACATGTACAAACCCTGTAAACATATATAAGACTGGCAATCCAGTCCCAAGATCCTCATTTGAGTTATCTTGGGTTTTCCCCTTAGTCCTTAGTTGATGCCTGGGCCCCACTAGCTCTTGTTACCACTGTTTGCTAGCCTTGCTGCTCACTACCTGATACCTAAGGGTTGTTTCAACACCTATGTATGGAATGACTATGAGGCCAAGATACAAGATCTCTTCTGGACTGCAAACCAAAAGGATTGGGCATGCCAACAACTGGAGGAGTTCAAGCAGCAGAATATGCACACTGACAACTTCCTGGTATGATGAGAAGCTCTCTATCAACAGGCACAAATCAATGATATGCATGCTATACACCTACTCAAGCAAAATACTGGCTGCCACATTATCCTGCAGATCTTTAAGGAAGGCAAGAGGCAAGACAAGCCTGCCCTGTACCTGGAACAGATTAGGAAAACTAGTTGTGCTATGAAAGCACTTAGTTTCATAAGGGAGTATGAAAGGAAGGCCCCTGTGAGGATTAGCAGCCAAGGGTTAGCATGGGAGAACATTGAAGAAGACATGTACACCCTCCCCAGTGCAAATATCTACTTGAAGTGCTTCAACTGCAAACAAAGTGGCCATAGGATTAAAGACTGCTGCAAACCAATGGTTAACTAGTGTCCTACCTGTAAGTTTGTGCATGGAGGACATAGTGCTTATTGCATCCAGCAAAGAACAATTAGAAGGCTCCTGCTGGCTGAAAATAAAGAGTTTGCTGATGGAGAACTGCCAGTAAGGATTGCTGAGTTAGCTGAAGAAATCAAAAGAAGGAGCAACCCCAAGAGAAAGTCAGGTTTTCCCAATGCCAGTACCCAAGAGAAGGGAAAAGGCAGGGCCTGAAGGATGCATCAGGTGTCCAACAGGCCAGTATGTCTCCTAAATGCATGCCCATTACTCATGTAATATTTTCCAAGAATCAAGAATGGTGTATTCCCCTTAAATTGCCCAGTCTAGAGGAGCCTGCCCAGCAGCTCAGTGGCAACTGTGAACCAAAAGGCATGCTTAATTCCTCTATGAATAACTCCCCTTCCCCTATGTGCAAACAAACCCTGACATTCCCCCTCATTTGCATTATCAGACAGAAAAAAAAAGAGATACTCATGCCCATGCAGATTAAAACCAAGGACAGAGATTTCCTACCCACCTCCACCTTGCTTGATAGCAGTGCCCAATCCTTCTTCATACACTGCACCTTTGTCAAGAAGCATCACATCCCCCTCAAAGAGCTTGAGAACCCCATACTAGTGTACAATGTGGATGGCACTCCAAACAAAGCCAGCCCAGTAACCCATGCTGCCACCATGCTCCTTGAGTATCAAGGGCATATTGAGAAAACCCATGTCAAGGTAATGGATCTAGGAAGCAAGGACCTCATCCTGGAGTACACATGGTTGAAAGAGCATAACCCCTGCATTGACTGGAAGACTGGATCAGTCACCCTCCCTGACTGCCCCAAGTTGTGCAATTACTCTGGGGTCTCTAGGATTATACAGAGAGCCAAGGAGCAAGAGATATGAGTAGCAGATGAACAAAAAGGATCAAATGCACCCACCACTGAGAAGAGTGCATGAAAGCTAGTGCCCAAAGTATATCATCACTTTCTCAAAATCTTTGAGCAAAGGGAGTCTGAACACATGCCAGTATGCAAGCCATGAGACCATGTGATTGACCTGAAGGACTCATTTGTCCTGCAGAAGGGCTGAAACATCCCCCTAAGCCCCCAAGAACAATGCAAGATAGACAACTTCATTGATGAGCAGCTGGCAAAGGGCTATATATGGCCATTCAAGTCCAAACAGATCTCCCCAGTCTTCTTTGTGCCAAAAAAGGATGGACAGAAGTGCATGGTTCAGGACTACCAATACCTAAATGAGCACACCATATACAACAACTATCCACTCCTGCTCATAGCTCAGCTTGATGACTGCATGCACACAGCATATCTCTTCACAAAAATGGATTTACAATGGGGATATAACAATGTACACATCAAGGAAGGAGATGAATGGAAGGCTGCCTTCACCTGTCATCACAGGGCCTTTGAACCCCTGGTAATGTTCTTTGGATTATATAACTCCCTGGCCATGTTCCAGACCATGATGAACAAGCTATTTGCTGACATGTCTGAAAATATAATGGTCTACATTGATGACCTCCTCATTTTTACCCCCACCAATGATCAAAGGGCCCATGAAGCAGTGGTAGCAGAGATGCTATGAAGATTGGAAGAAAATGACCTTTTTGTCAAGCCCAAGAAGTGCATGTTTGGAGTGCAGGAGTTAGAATTCCTAGGGATGATTGTAGGGATACATGGAGTAAGTATGGACCAAGGGAAGGTAGCTGCAATCAAGGACTGGCCAGTACCCACCAATATTCAAGGAGTACAGGCCTTCCTTGGGATGGCCAACTTCTACTGGCACTTCATCCAGGACTTTACCTGGATCACATGCCCACTTCATGATCTAATGAAGAAAGACAAACCCTTCTGCTGAACTGATGTGCAACAAAATGCATTCAAGACACTAAAGAAAGTGTTTACCACCACCCCCATACTGGCCTATCCTAATAACAACTGGAAGTACTAACTCAAATGCAATGCCTCCTCCTATACAACAGGGGGTGTACTTCTGGTCAAGAAAGAAGACAAATGCTGAGTGTGATCAGGGGACTAGAGAATTGGAGGCACTACCTAGAAGGCACCACATAGGAGTTCAAGGTATGGAATGACCACAAATCTGACCTGGTTCATGACACAGAAAAACCTCAACTAGAGACAAGCCCATTGGGCCCAATATTTGTCCAGGTTCAATTTCAAGTGGTGCCACAAGCCCAGGATGACCATGGGCAAGGCCAATGCCCTCTCCTACCACAAAGACCTAGCAGTTGGGAATGCTGAAGATAACCACAATGTCATAGTCATACCTCCTGAATGGATACAGGTGTACACCACCAGGAGTAGGCAGCAAGAAAAAGAGCCTGAGCAGCAAGAGAATACTGATGAGCCTGTTATACTACACCACTCAGGTGACACACTGACTGATTACATCTCTCATGAAATGATCAAGCTCCCTGCCTTAGTACAGAAATGGCTAGAAGGGCAGGGGTACCACATTGAGGATGGCTGCTAAATGAAAGAAGGGAAAGTCTATGTACCACTGTCCTGTAGGCCTGAGGTGCTCCACCTGCACCACAACTTGCCCATAGCAGGACACCCTGGAGTTGCATGGACCATGGAGTTACTCTGCCACCATTATGACTGGAGCTTGCTTGCTGCAGACACCACCAACTATGTGAAACACTGTCCATGGTGCACCCAGACTAAGCCCAGGAATAAGCCCCCATCCAAAGCCCTTCAGCCCCTCAAAATACCCAAGGGCCCATGGCAGGATATTTTTGTAGACTTCATCACTGGTCTCCTCCTCTCAAATTCCTACACCACCATCCTCATTGTTGTCAACCACTTCTCCAAGGCCATCAAACTTGTACCCTGTGACACCACCTGCACCTCCATTGATCTTGCTGCCATCTACCTCCATCACATATGGAAGCACCATGGACTTCCCTGCTCCATCATCTCTGATTGCAGACCTCAGTTTGCCTCAAAGCTCATGACTGACTTGTGCTGCCAGCTATAGATCCAGCAGCAGCTATCTACCACTTACCACCTGCACTTATTCCCCAGTCATGGGTATTGAACCCATGGTCATGCACTCCCCCACTACTGATAACCTTGCCAACCAGTACACCAACCACCTTACCACTGCCCAAGAATACCTTGCTGCTTTTCAAGATACAATGAAGTGAGCAACTGCCTCCTGCCATTCTCTGGCCCCCTCCTACTCAGTGGGTGATCAGGTTTGGCTTTCCACTGAACACCTCTTCATTCCTGGCTCTCCTAAGCTCCTTGACCAATGAATCAGTCCCTTCCATATCACTGGACTTGTTGGTCCAAATGCTGTACATCTCAACCTCCCCTCTTCCTACCATATTCACCCCATCCTTAATATTTTTCACATCAAACTTTACCTCCCTCCACTCCCCAGTCAAATTTCCCATCATCCCAATCCCTTTTCTCTCTCCTCCAACTCCCCCAAGCTCAAGTACAAAGTCAACTACCTCATCAACTCCCATGTTCATGGCTGCAGCCTCCAGTACCTCATCCACTGGAAGAACTTCAATGCCTCAGAACAAACATGGGAACCTTGCTCCAACCTTGCCAACTCCCCTGACACCATCACCTCCTTCCACCATGCCCACCCTTCCACCCCTTGTCCTATCACTCACTCCACCATTTGCTTTCTCTTCCCTTCTGCCCATCTGGAATCTGGGCCTTGAGGAGGGGGATGTGTTACACTCATGGCTACACTACATACCCTCACACTACCACTTGCACCCTATACTCACTATACTTTCACCTTTGGCCACACCTCCCCATGCCATACAGCTGCAGCTCAGTATCTGCCACTCCTATTCCCATACCATACCAGTTCACAGCATTCAGGCACCAGACCATGGTAGAGTAAAGCCCTGCTTACCCGGACTCCCACACCACACAGCTTCCTGCAGGAGCACCATAGGAATAGCACCACCTGGACTGTGCATTGTGCCATTGCTTACCATCCACAGCAACCTGCACCCCTAGCCAATAGCCATACTCCCTCATATCATACAATTCCTCATTTTCCTTTTCCCTCCAATAGTATTTAGCCCACAGTATTGCCCCTCTTGCATGGACCAGCTTTTCTCTTACATGGACCACACAGGTCTCAGTCTCTTTAATCTGTTTATAGTAGTCTTACTGCCCCTCACACAGTTCAGTTGGAGATCAAACCTGGTTTGTAGTAGTATATAAACCCACCTGTATTATATCAGAACTCCAATCAATTCTTCTTGGGTCTTCCCTCACAAGGCACCCAGTTATTGAAGGTTGATCCCCTTTCCTACTACCACTTTGACTTTGCTCTATGCCTCCTAGTGCCTTGCACCTGAGGTCATTTCATTAAGAATTGATTTCCACTTCACTGTCATTGCTCTTCAACCACCAAAGCACCACCCCTCAAACCTTATTAGTGAGCTCTTGTAATCCAACTATCCCCTTGTTGACATCAAAGGACACTAGTGAATGCTACATGTGCCAAGTTGGCCCCCATTGTTGTTGTTGGCAGCACAATAGGCAGACAGTGTCTAATAGTTGCCCCTCACCCCCAGTACCCCATAAATCTCAACCTCCTCACCACCATCACCTCCTGCCTCAAGGATGATGCCCAAGCCACTGTTGAAAGGGAATAGCAGGAACTTTGGAAGGAGATTGACCAGTTGATAGCTGAGTGTGCTGTAAGGAGAAATAGGGCACCAGATATACCTGAACTTGTCTATCCCTTGTTTGTTACACTTCAATCCTCATGCACTATACTTGCTCCTACATTCCCTTCTTTAGCCACAGGTATCCACAGCCATGAGCCATGACTTGGTAACATCTGCACTAGCTCCTCACACCACAGCAAACTGCTTACAGCATAAGGGCACTTGACCAAGGTATTGTAAAGCCCTTTTTACCTAAGCAGCTGACATTACAGCAACTGCAGATGGTGCCATTGCATGCCATACTTGCATCACTGACTCTCACACCAATAGCACTATCTTCTTATATTGTACAATTCCTATATTATCATTTTCCTCCAATTGCATAACTCCTGCTATTGTGCCATCTCACACCATCTGCTCCCATACGAATGGCAATATCACCTTTGCATTGCCTCACTCACACAGACCAGGCCAGTTTCCCTCTCACATTTCCTTACTTAGTAGTCTGGCCTGCCCTCATGCACTTCAATCAGAGTTCCAACCTAGGTAGCTAGTAGTATATAAATCCACATGTAACTTGTCAGAACTCCAATCAATTCTTCTTGGGTCTTCCCTCACAAGGCACCCACTTACTAGGAGTTTGATCCACCTCATACACTTTACTACACTTCTGCTACACAACCAAAGGTACTTGGTGCCTGAGGTTATTTCACTGTCCCCAGTCACTAACATTGACCCTAATGACCTTTGTGTCCCCACTCCACCCCCACTTTCACCCACCTTCCTCCAATACCTTATAAATGAGGCTGAGGAGAATGCCTGCTGACATGCCAAGTATGCTGTGTTCATAGAACACCAACTCACACTACCACCACCCCTGTCCCCAGACTACTGCACCTGCTGCAGGCCAGACCTCCTCCAACACCCCTTCCATTGTCCACTATTCCACTCCCACCCCAAGCAGCCCATCACTTCCACTACTGTTATCACCTGCTCTCAAGCCAAACCTGGCCATCTCCACCCTTGAAATCTTCTAAGGTGACCCACCAAGTATTTTTAATTTTTCTTTGTCTTTGTTTACCTACCTTTTTAGTAGTAGCCTTCATACATATGGATGTTCTCACCTTTTTTCTATTAGTCTCTTGTTTTATATCTTTTTGGTTACTCATGTACTGCATCTATCAAGTTATTACCAGAGCACAGTTTGACTGGAACATTCTCATTCTCTCCATACAGACACCCTGTGGAGAGTACTTCCTCCTCATTTCCACCCCTTTCTCTATACATGGTAGAAACTTCCACTACAAATTAGTACCCACCGACTGGGCTGAGTCAGCAGCTCAGGACTAGTAGTTATCCTTTGAAGAATCACCATTTGAATTAAAAGACTCCTGGTTTCAGCTATAGGGGGAATACTAAGCAAACCATGAGAGTACCCATATTATCCTGAAGGAAGAGTAATCAGGATCTTGAACAGGCTGAGACCCAGAGACTATTGAGATTGAAAGACCATAGTTTGCTTGAGACCTCTAGCACCACTACTAGCATTTGAAAGGCCCAGACAAAGCTGGTATAAAAGAAGCAAGCCACCCATTATAAAGAAAGAAGTACACTTCCAGTATGTCACAGGCACTCCTTGATACTATTGCAGACCCCACTATTTCTTTACTGGACAAACTTGCTGCTATTGCAGCTGAGTTCACCACTGTCACCACTCAGAATGGCTAACTTACACAATCTTTGCATGCATCAAACAACAAGATCCTGTGCCTCGAGCAGTTAGTAACCATGGGCCAGACCACAGTCACCACCCTCCAGGGGCAGATCACAGCAGCTGGTCCTCCTGGGACAGTGAAGAAGGTTGAGCTATTCGCCAATCCAGGCAAATATGACAGCTCTATTGGCCACTTTGAAGAATGGTGGGCTAAGATAAGGGCATGGCTGCGAGTAAATGTGCATGTAGCACCTGCAGGAAGTTATGAGGTGGTCATAGCTATCCTCTCCTGACTCAAAGGACTGAAAGTGGGGCCATTCACCCAGACCTGGCTTGCCAGAGGAAATGCCTACAGATGGAATAACTGCAAAGCCAAAATACAAGGTCTTTTCTGGGCAGTGAACCAAAAGAATTGGGTGTGCTGACAGCTGGAAGAGTTCAAAGCAGAACATGTGCACCAACAACTTCTTGGTGTGATGGGAAGCTCTTTACCAGCAAGTGCAAATCAACAATATGCATGCCATACACCTACTTGAGCAAAACACTGGTTAACACATCATCCTGCAGATTTTCAAGGAAGGAAAGAGGCAAGACAAGCCTGCTCTGTATCTGGAACAGATTAGGAAAACCAGTTGTGCTATGGAAGTGCTGAGTTTCATAAGGGGGTATGAAAGGAAGGCCCTTGCAAGGATTAGCAGCTGAGGATTAGTGCAGGAGAACATTGAAGAAGATATGTATGCTCTCTCTAGCATGGATACCCACTCCAAGTGCTTCAACAGCAAACAAAGTGGCCATAGGATCAAAGACTGCTGCAAACCAAGGATTAATCAGTGTCCTGCCTGTAAGTTTGTTCATGGAGGACACAGCACTTATTGCACCCAGCAAAAGACAATCTGAAGGATTCCACTAGCCAAGAATGAAGAATTTGCAACTAAAGAACCAGCAGTAAGGATTGCCAAGCTAGCTGAAGAAATCAGGAGAAGAAACAACCCCAAGAGAGAGTTGGGTTTTCCAACTGCCAGTACCCAAGAGAAGGGAAAAGGCAGGGCCTGAAGGATGTATCAGGTGTCCAACAGGCCAGTATGTTTCCTAAATGCATGCCCATTACCCATGTACTACTATCCAAGAACTGAGAATGGTGTATTCCCCTTAGATTGCCCAGTCTATAGGAGTCCACTCAGTGGCTCAGTGGTGACCATGAACCAAAAGCCATGCTTAATTCCTCTAAAAACCCCACTCCACCTCCCACACACAAGCAAACCCTGACACCTCCCCTTATTTGCATCATCAGACAGAAGAAGAAAGAGATCCTCATGTCCATGTAGATTAAGACTAAGAATGGAGACTTCCTACCCACCTTCACCCTACTGGACAGCAGTGCCCAGTCTTTCTTCATACACCATGACTTCATCCATCAGCATCACATCCCACTTAAAGAACTTGAAAACCCCATACTGGTGTATAATGCAGATGGGACTCTGAACAAAGCTGGCCCAGTAACCCACACCACTACCATACTCCTTGAATACCAAGGACATGTAGAGAAAACCCATGTTGAGGTAACGGATTTGGGAAGTAAAGATCTCATCCTGGGTTACATATGATTGAAGGAACATAACCCCTGTATTGATTGAAAGACTGGATTGGTCACCCTCCCAAATTTCCCTGAGTTATGCAACTACTCAAGGGTCTCCAGGGTTGTGTAAAGAGCCAAGGAACAGGAAATATGAGTAGCAGAGGAACAGAAGAGATCACATGGGCCCATCATCAAAAAGAGCACATAAGAACTGGTACCAAAGGTATACCATTGATTCCTCAAAACCTTTGAGCAAAAAGAGTCTGAGTGAATGCCAGTGCACAAACCATGGGATCACACCATTGATCTGAAAGACTCATTCATCCCAAGAAAGGGCCAAAACATCCCTCTTAGCCCCCAAGAGCAAGTACCAAAGAAAGATGGAAGGAAGTGCATGGTCCAGGACTATTGATACCTAAACAAACACACAGTGCACAACAACTACCCACTCCCCCTCATTGCCCAGTTAGTTGACCACCTATGCACAGCATGCCTCTTCACCAAAATGGACCTGCACTGGGGATATAACAATGTATGCATCAAGGAAGGCAATGAGTGGAAAGCCACCATTACCTGCCACTGCAACACTTTTGAACTCCTAGTGATGTTCTTTGGGTTATGCAATTCCCCAGCTACTTTCCAGACCATGATAAACAAGCTATTTGCCAACATGTCCAAAAATGTGATGATCTACATTAATGACCTGCTCATCTTCACTCCCACCAATGACTCAAGGGCCCATGAGGCAGTAGTAGCAGAGGTGCTAAGGAGGCTAGAAGAAAATGACCTCTTTGTCAAGCCCAAGAAGTGCACCTTCAGAGTCCAGGAGTTAGAGTTCCTCAGGATAATTGTAGGAATACACAGGGTAAGCATGGATCAAAGGAAGATAGCCACAATCAAAGATTGGCCAGTCCTGACCAACATCCAAGGAGTAAAGGCCTTCCTAGGAATGGCCAACTTCTACCAAAGATTTGTTCAGGACTTTGTCCAAATTGCCTGGCCTCTTCATGATCTAACAAAGAAGGATGAACCATTTTGCTGGACCAATGCTCATTAGCATGCCTTTGAGGCACTCAAGGAAGCATTTACCTCTGCCCTGGTTCTCACCTATCCCAATAATGACCAGAAGTACCAGATTGAATGTGATGCCTCCTCCTATGCAATGGGGGGTGTACTTCTGGTCAAGAAGGAAAACAAATGGCACCCAGTGGCCTACTCCTCATATGCTATGACCCCTGAAGAGCACAATTACTCCATATCTGATAAAGAAATGTTAAGCGTAATAAGAGGACTGGAGAATTGGAGACACTACCTGGAGAGCACTGCCCAGGAATTCAAGGTATGGAATGACCACCAGAATCTGACCTAATTTATGACATGGCAGAATATCAACCAGAGACAAGTGTGGTGGGCACAGTACTTATCCTGATTCAACTTCAAATGATACCACAAGCCTGGGATGACTATGGGCAAGGCTGACACCCTCTCCCATCAAGAAGATCTAGCAGTAGGGGATGCAGAAGACAACCACAATGTAGTGGTGATACCTCCCAAACAAATACAGGTGTATGCCACCAGGAGAAAACAGCATGCAAAGGAAGCCAAGCAGAGGGACAACACCAATGAGCCCATTATACTGCACCACTCAGGTAACACACTAACTGATTGCATCTCACATGAAACGATCAAGCTTCCAGCCCCAATACAGAAACAGTTGGAAGAACAGGGTTATCAAATTGAGAATGGCTGCCAAATGAAGGATGGAAGAGTCTATGTACCACTGGCCTGCAGGCCCAAGGTACTGCATCTCCACCATGACTCACCCATAGCTAGACACCCCAGAGTTGCATGGATCATGGAACTGCTCTGGCACCACTATGACTGGAGTTTCCTTGCCACAGATGCTGCTGACTATATGAAACACTGCCCATGGTGCATGCAGACCAAGCCAACCAACAAACCCCCAGCTGGTGCACTCCAATCCCTTGAAACACCCAAAGGGCCCTGGCAGGACATTTCCATAGACTTCATTACTGGTCTCCCCCTTTCCAATTCCTATACAACCATTCTCACTGTCATTGACCAATTCTCTGAGGCAGTTGAACTTGTACCCTGTGACACTACCTGCACCTCCATTGACCTCACCACCATTTATCTCCATCATATATGGAAACATCATGGACTCCCCTGCTCCATTGTTTTGGACCAAGGTCCTCAGTTTGCCTTGAAGCTCATGACTGACCTTTGCTGCCAGCTGCAGATCCAGCAGCACCTCTCCACTGCTTACCACCCACAGACTAATGGCCAGACTGAGTGTATGAATCATGAAGTTGGGCAATACCTATGTACCTATTGCTCCAACCATCCAGATTCTTGGGCCAAGTGACTCCCCCTCACCCAGTTCACCATCAACTCACATGTCTTCAGCACCTCTGGCAAAACCCCATTCCAACTCACCTGCACCTACTCCCTGGTTATGGGCATTGAACCCACCATCATGAACTCTCCCACTGCTGATAACCTTGCCAACCAGTACACTGACCATCTCACCACAGCCCAAGAATGCCTTGCCACCTTTCAAGATACAATGAAGCAAGCAACTGCTTTCTGCTGTTCTTTGGCCCCCTCCTACTCCATGGATGACCAGGTCTGGCTCTCCACTGAACACCTCTCCATCCCTGGCCCTCCTAAGCTCCTTGACTGCTGGATTGGCCAGTTCTGCATCACTGGACTTGTCAGCCCCAATGCCATATGCCTTGACCTCCCCTCTTCCTACCATATTCACCCTGTCCTTATTGTCTTTCATGTCAAACCCTACCTCCCCCCTTTCCCCAGGCAAAATCCATATCACCCCAATCCCTCTTCTCTCTCCTCCAACTCCCCTGAGCTCAAATACAAGGTTGATTACATCATTGACTCCTGTGTTCATGGCCACAGCCTCCAGTACCTCATCCACTGAAAAGGCTTCAATGCCTCAGAACACACCTGGGAACCTCACTTGCACCTTGCTCACTCCCCCAATGCTATCACCTTCTTTCACTGTACCCACTCTTCCACCCCTCATCCTGTCACTCATTCTGCCATTTGCTCTCTCTTCCCTTCCACCCATTTGGAATCTGAGCCTTGAGGAGGAGGATGTGTTATGCTCATGGCTACACTATATACCTTCACCCTACCTTTCATACACCACACTCACTACATTACCACCTTTGGCTACCCTCACCCATGCCACTAAGTCACAGCTCAATATTCCCCATTCCTATTCCCACACCACATGAGTCTGCAGCATTTGGACACTGGACCATGGTAGAGTAAAGACCTGATTACCCAGACTCTCATGCCATATAGCTCTCCACAGGAGCACCATAGGAATAGCACAAGCCATGCTGTGCATTGCACCATCCCTTGTCATCCACAGCATCCCACAACTGTTATGCTCACGGCTACGCTATGTTCCATTCTCTTCCTACACTGCCTTCTTTAGCCACTTTGACCCACACCACAGTGCTGTGACTCAGTACTGCCCAAGTCCCTTTCCCACACTGGTAAGCACAGTAGCTGCAGCATCTGGGCACCGGACTACAGTAGAGTAAAGACCTGGTTACCCGGCTACTGATGCCACACCACAGCACTTAGGCATTCCGCAGTTGCAATGGCACCATATGTCACCACCTGGTTGCATGCCTATAGTGATACTCCCACATCGCACACCATAGTATGCCATTCATTCCCACTCCAATAGCATTAACCTCGCGATGGCACCATCGCTCGCCACTCTTTCCCACTCCAGTAGCATTTAGCCCGCAGCATTGCCTCCCTTGCATGGACCAGGCCAGTTTTTGCTCTGCACTTCCTTATTTAGTAACCATGCCTGCCCTTAGCTAGTTTAGGCTCCGCTTGAACCTGTTCTGTAGTAGTATATAAACCCACCTGTAAATTATCGGAGCCCCAATCAATTCTTCTTGGGTCTTCCCTCACAAGGCACCTGCATACTAGGAGATTGATCCACCTTTCCATTTCGCTTCACTTCGCTACTCAACCCCTTGTGCATTGCACCCGGGTCCTTCGTCTCGCTTTGTTCCACTCGACGCCTTCTTGCCCTTGTGCCCAAGGTCGTTTCAACAACCCTAGCCAATGGTCATACTCTCTCATATCATACAATTTCCCATTATCAATTTTCCTCCAATAGTATTTAGTCCACAACATCACCCTGCTTGCATGGACCACACGGGTCTCAGTCTTTTTAATCTGTTTATAGTAGTCTTACTGCCCCTCACACAGTTCAGTCAGAGATCAAACCCAGTTTGTAGTAGTATATAAACCTGCCTGTATTATATCAGAACTCCAATCAATTCTTCTTGGGTCTTCCCTCACAAGGCACCCAGTTATTGAAGGTTAATCCACTTTCCTACTACCACCTTGACTTTGCTCTACACCTCCTACTGCCTTGTACCTGAGGTCATTTTAATCTTACAGTCACCTGATGATAATCTGTCAGTGATGCCTTGTAGCACAGTCTTGCTCTTGGTCACATAACCCTGCACATGACACAATCCAGACCCTTGCACAGCCACATGGTATAACACATGCCAAGACCCCAGCCTTAACTCTTGGCCTATAGCATAGCACAACCATAGCACTAACAACCCCATGTACCAGCAT
The DNA here is from genome assembly GCA_038093995.1 of Tylopilus aff. callainus. Lineage (NCBI taxonomy): Eukaryota > Fungi > Basidiomycota > Agaricomycetes > Boletales > Boletaceae > Tylopilus > Tylopilus aff. callainus. The sequence continues at coordinate 2,639 of JBBPTI010000117.1, read as the reverse complement.
ACAGATCATGGACCCCCACTGCTGCACACAAGATGCACATGCCCCACTTATGACTAAGTGCCCTCACAACCACAGCACTGGCTACTCACCTCTTACAGATATACCCACAGCATGTCACCAGTCACAGCCCTTAACCCAGACACCATCTCTGGCTTCTCACTTATTCTAGTCCTGCTCTACAGTTCCACATCACACCATAGTCATGACCTCTTGCACCATACTTATCCCATTGCTCATCATCACACAACCCCTGCCCCTTGGCCTATAGTGATACTTGCACACTAATCCCAGTATGACTTGCATGGACTCACAACCACTAGCCATTCACCTGCACATGCAATCCTAGACCCTGGGTTTGCACTTGCCTCTCTTAGCCACATAGCCATACACTGCATCACACAGCCCAGCACTGCCAAGCACTGCTCCAAGCATAGCCCCACTCACATGGACCAACTCTGGACTTATGCCACAGACCCACAGAGCATAGCAGACCAGATAAGGCAACAGAGCCTGCCCTTAATGGACCATATGTAGTATTAGTGTACAAATAGGTAAAAATGCTGTAACAGTATATAAACCCCCACTGCTATCCTCCAGACCCTCAGTCTATCATTAATAGGTAGTGGTCCCCATAAGCCCTACAATATTAATGCACCACTAGGGTTCTGGAGGCTACTATGGGACTACAGTATATATATGCCTCTTCACCCTCATCATGACCCACAACATTAAGACTCCCCTTGACAATGACTATCAACTCTCACCATCACCTTTGGCATTTGCCACTACTAGCCCTAGGCTTGACAGCTCAGGCTTGAGTTGTTTCAATTGAAAGCATGTTGTATGGTCAGATAAGACCAAAATTAACCACATTAGGTCAGATGGAAGGAAATGGGCATGGAAAAAGGCAGGAGAGGGCCTAAGTAATAGGATTGTGGAAGGTAGAGTCAAGTTTGGGGGAGGATCAGTGATGTTATGGGGGTGTATGACCTGGGAAGGAGTTGGAATGGCTTGCAAGATTGATGGTAAGATGGATGCTAACCTTTATGTGCAGATTTTGGAGGATGAGCTCCAACAAACCCTAGTGGATTATGGATTTACTCCAGAGGATATCATTTTCCAGCAGGATAATGACCCCAAGCATACCAGTAGGAGGGCAAAGGAGTGGCTGAAAGAGCATGGATTTGATGTTATGGTATGGCCTGCCCAATCCCCAGACCTTAATCCCATAGAACATCTATGGTTTCTTCTCAAAAGAAGACTGGCAGGGTATCCTGAGCCATTCAAAGGAGTTTTGGCATTATGGGAGAGAATTCAAGAAGAATGGTACAAGATTGGAGTGGAGGAGTTTCAGAAGTTGATTGAGAGTATGCCTAGGAGGGTTTAGGAGGTCATCAAGGCCAAAGGAGGACATACCACATACTAGTATTCATATCCTTGATATCAGCAAGAAAACTGTTGCAATGACATTGCAGTTTTAAAATGGCCATATCTCCACAGTCACTGGGCTAAATCACATCATTAAGAGATGGTTTTATAGCTTTTTGTTTGTACCTTTTTTGTCTCTACTATAGCTAAGTGAAATTCCCAGGGGTGGTTGCAGTGTGCTTTGTGCACTGCATCAGGGTTAGACATTGCAATAGTTTTGTTGCTCATTGTACTTTGCAAGCCTCCTTTTGAGGTAACCCCATATATGTTCAATGGGGTTGAGGTCTGGAGACTATGCAGGCCACACCATAGTGCTAAACTCCTGCTCTTCCAGCCACTCCTTGACCTTTTTGCAGGTATGCTTTGGGTCATTGTCCTGCTGAAAAATGGTATTAGAAGAATTGAGATCATGATACTCCAGGCTTTGCTGGAGCTCATCCTTCAAAATCTAAAGGTAGAGGTCTCCATCCATCCTACCATTAATCTTGGTTGCAAATCCAACCCCCTGCCAAGTCATACAGCCCCACATAATCACAGAATCACAATCAAACTTGACAGTTTCTTCTACCAATCTGTTACTGAGTCCTTCACCTGCCTTTTTTCATGCCCATTTGCAACCATCTGACCCTAGATGATTGATTTTGGTCTCATCAGACCATACAACCTTCTTCTAGTCATCCACAGTCCAATCTTTGTGGGAATAGGCAAAGTCCAAACAAGCCTTGCAATGTTTGACTGAGAGTAGAGGATGTTTGGACTTGACTACAGCCTTCATGCCAGACTTTTTCAAGTGGAGGTGAACAATATTAGGATGAAGGGGTTGGTTAATGATTCCAGAGAGGGTTTTGGTCACCTGGACAGCATTCTCAGCCTTCTGAGATAAGATGAGATAAATAGCATGACAAATGTTGGAGGAGGAAAGCTTGGATGGACAACCTCCAATAGACTTTTGCAAGTCAGAATGCTCTTTAGAACAAAGTTTAGAGATGGTAGCAGTGCTAACACCAGTTGTAGATGAAATAGAGTGAACTGAATGGCCAGCATCAAGCTGAGAAAGAATGATGTTTTTTTGAGCAGTAAAGAGAGATTTCATGATGGTAGTGGTCAAGAATCAAGAAGTGTGGGAACTATTTTAAGCTCAGACATGATATTTATATGTGTATGTTTATTTGTAGTGCCAAACAACCACAAATATCCTATTATTTGGGCAA
>JBBPTI010000116.1:0-23015 GCA_038093995.1 Tylopilus aff. callainus | reverse complement strand
CTTAAGGCAAAAGGAGGCTATACCAAATACTAATTTCCTCTCCTAATGAAAAGTACATAAACTGTTGCAATGACATGACTGTTTCAAAATGGCTATATCTCATCATCCCTTGGGCCAAATATTTTGACTAAGAGACCATTTTGTAGCCAAGAGCAAGGGCTATCTTTCATTTACCCACAGTTAAGCGAAATTCCCACAGGTGGTTGTGGTGTGCTTCATACACCACATCTGGGTTAGGCATTGCAACAGTTTATGGAGTCACTGTATGAAGTAAACCAGACTGGCTGGCCAGATAACACTCAGACCTGGTAGCTATTCATTGAAATTCTATAAAAGCTCTTGGTTTAGCCATAGGGGGATTACTAAGCAAACTAAAGAAGCACTCAGATCCAAGAAAGATACAGATCCTCAATAGGCTGAGACCTGGAGATTGGCAAGATTAGAAGACCATCATCCACTCGAGACCTTTAGCACCACTCCTATTTGAGAGCTAAAGAAGCCAAAGAAGCTGGTACAAAAAGGCTGCAACCAAAACAGTAAAGAAAGAAACCTGTTTCCAATATGTTGCAGGCACTCCTCAATACACTTGCCAACCCTACTGTTGGGATTCATGACAAGCTGAACACAGTGGCAGCAGAGTTTGGCACCATAACCCAGCAGAATGTACAGCTTGCACAGTTATTGCATGCCTCGAACAACAAAATCTTGTGCCTTGAAGCCCTGGTAATGACCAGGCAGACTATGGTAGCAACACTCCAAGGCCAGATTGCAGCCACTGGTCCCCCTGGGACAGTGAAGAAAGTTGAATTGTTTGCAGACCCTGGCAAGTATGATGGCTCCATTGCCAAATTTGAAGAATGGTGGGCCAAGATGAAAGCATGGCTCAAGGTGAATGCCCACATCACACCAGCCACTAGCTATGAGGCAGTGGTAGCAGTTCTCTCCTGCCTCAAAGGACCCAAAGCAGGACTGTTCACGCAGACCCAACTCACCTAGGGCAACACCTATACCTGGAACAACCTGGAAGAAGAGGTCAATGGGCTATTCCAGGCCACTAATCAAAAGGATTGGGCCTGCCAACAGCTGGAAGAATTCAAGCAAGGGAGCATGTGGACCAATGACTTCCTAGTCCGATGGGAGACCCTCTATCAACAGGCCAATATCAATGACACCCATGTGATCTGCCTATTAGAATAGAATACTGTGTGCCATATCATCATGCAGCTGTTCAAAGAAGAAAAGAGGCCCAATGCCCTGGCCACCTATCTCACCAACATCCAAAAGACTGGAACTGCCATGGAGGTCTTGTAGTACATACAGGGATCAGAGAGAAGGATCCCAAATAGGATAAGCATGAGAGGATTAGCAACAGAGAATGCTGATGAAGGAGTTTTTGCCCTCAGCAGCAGTGATAGCCAGGCCAAGTGCTTTAATTGCAAACACACTGGCCACCGAATCAAGAATTGTAGGCAGCCCAAGGTCAACCAATGCCCCTCTTGCAAGTTCATACAAGGCAGCCATAGTGCCTATTGCAAGTTGCGAAAGACAATCCGATGCATTCCACTCACTGAAGACAAAGAATTCAATGGAAACACCCTGCTAAGGATGGAAGAGTTAGCCATGGTGTTGAAGAAACAAGGCAATCCTGAGGAAGAGTTGGGTTTTCAAGTCATTCACTATGACAACAAGGGAAAAGGCAGAGCCTGAAGGGCGCATTGGGTGCCCTGACAGCTAGAGAAAGATTCATTGTGCATTCCTATTGTTTCCACATCACCTCTGACAACTGTATAGTACCTATTTTCTTGCCCAGTCAAGAGGAGTCTGCTTTGCAGCTCAGTGGCAACCATGAACCAAATGCCATGCTTAATTTCTCTTTATACCCCACTCCACCTCTGACTCCTCTGTGTGCACAAAACCTGACAAACACTCCCTCCATAATTCACATCCTCAGCTCCCATCAGTGGGAAATTTCCCTCCAACTCTGTGTGAAGACCAAGACCAGTGACTTTGTAACTGCCTCCACTCTACTTGACAGTGGGATACAATCCACCTTTGTGCATCAGGATTTCACCTGGAAGCATAACATTCCTCTTGATCCTCTTGAACATCCCATACTCATCTATAATGCTAATGGGACCTCAAACAAAGCTGGCCCAGTCACACATACAGCTGAAGTACTATTGGAATACCAAGGATATGTGGAAAAGGTCTGGGTCAAAGTAACAGACCTTGGAACAAAAGACTTCATCCTTGGATATCCTTGGCTGAAAGTGCACAACCCCCAGATTGACTGGAAGAAAGGAACTGTGCACCTCCCAGAGTGCCCAGAGCTGTGCAACTATGAAGGCATCTCCTGTGTAGTCCAACAGGCTGAAGAACAGGAGAAAGCAGCAGGAGTAGAAGTAAAAGAAGTAGGGGCTGTAAGCACAGAAGAACCACAGGCCTGGGATCTAGTACCAAAGGAATACCACCCTTACCTCCAGGTGTTTCAATAGAAGGAATCAGAGCGCATGCCTGTCTGAAAACCATGGGACCACACCATTGAGCTGAAAGAGTCTTTCAAACCAAGGAAGGGTTGTAACATCCCCCTCAGTCCTCAAGAGCAGAAGAAAGTAGATGAGTTTGTCAATGATCAGCTTTGCAAAGGGTACATCTGTCCCTCCAAGTCTGAGCAAACAGTGCTGGTTTTCTTCATACCAAAGAAGGATGGAAAGAAACACATGGTCCAAGACTACCACTATCTCAATGAGCATACCATGCACAACAACTACCTGCTGCCCCTCATCTTGCAGCTAGTGGATCAACTCAAGAATGCCTGGCTCTTCACCAAGATGGACTTACAATGGGGATACAACAACATCCAGATAAAAGAGGGTGATGAATGAAAGGCTGCTTTCACCTATCACCAAGGATCTTTTGAGCCCCTCATCATGTTCTTTGGGCTCTGCAACTCACCAGCCACCTTCCAGACCATGATGAATGAAATCTTTGCAGACATGTCCACCAACATTCTAGTGTACATCAATGACCTGATGATCTTCACCCCAACCAACAATAAGGTTGCACACCAGAAGGTTGTGCTTGAAGTACTCCAGCAGCTTGAAGAAAACAACCTGTTTATCAAACCCTCCAAATGTGTCTTCTTGGTTCAGGAGGTAGAGTTTCTTGGAATGATTGTTGGGATAAACAGAGTAAGCATGGACAGCACAAAGGTGACTACCATTATGGATTGGCCTAGGCTGAAGGATGTCCAAGGAGTCTGCTCTTTCCTCAGCATGGCCAACTTCTACTGCCAGTTCATCCAAGACTTCACCAAAATCACTCAGCCCCTCCACAACTTAACAAGAAAAGATGAACCCTTCTGTTGGACTGATGCCAAGGAGCAGGCATTCACCATGCTAAAGGCAGCATTCACCACAGCACCAGTCCTCACCTACCCAGACAATGACAAGAGGTATTGGCTCAAAAGCAATGCCTCATCCTTTGCAACCAGGGCAGTTCTATTGGTGGAGCAAGATGACAAGTGGCATCCGGTAGCATTCTCATCTCATGCCATGACACCTGAAGAATGTAACTACTCCATTGCAGATAAGAAGATGCTCAGTGTGATACAAGCACTGAAGACATGGAGGCACTACCTAGAAGGAACCATCCATGAGTTTCAGATTTGAAATGATCATCAGAATCTGACCTGGTTCATGACCCAACAGAATCTTAACTGTTGTCAGGCCTGATGAGCCCAATATCTGTCCTGGTTCAACTTCAAATGGTATTATAAGCCAGGATCCACCATGGGAAAGGCAGATGCCCTCAGTTGCAGAGAAGATCATGCAGTCAGGGATGACAAAGATAACCAGCAAGTATTGGTGGTACTCCCAGAGACCATCAGGGTCCAGCAGACAAAGGAGACAATGACACTGGTCATTCTACACCCAAGCAGTAATGCCCTCACAGACAGCATCTTCCATGAAACAATCAAGCTCCCAATGCCCATTCAGACCCAGTTAGAGGCATCAGGGTACACCATTGTTAATGGCTGTTGCATGAAACAAGGGAAGGTGTTTGTCCTAGCCACCTGTCAACCACAAGTCCTTCATCTCCATTACAACACACTGACTGCTGGCCACCCCAGCATCGATGGAATGATTGAGGCAGTGTACTGACACTATGACTGGCCAAGAATAGCCCAGGATATATAGGAGTACGTAAAGCACTGCACCAGATGTGCCCAGGTAAAGCCCAGTAACCACCCTCTGGCTGGAAAGCTCCAGCCCCTACCAATCCCCAAGGGGCCCTGGCAAGACATCTCCATTGACTTCATTACCAGACTCCCTGAATCCAACTCCTACTCCACCATCCTCACCATTGTTGATTGCTTCTCAAAGGCCATCAAGCTCATCCCCTGTGACACCACCTGCACATCCATCAACCTCACTGGTATCTACCTTCACCATGTATGGAAGCACCATGGATTACCCTGAAGCATTATTTCTGATCAGGGGCCACAGTTTGCCTCCAAGTTAATGACTGATCTGTGTTGACAGCTTCAAATTGAGCAGCAGTTATCCACTGCATATCATTCACAGACCAATGGACAGACTGAATGCATGAACAGAGAAGTGGGCCAGTACCTCCAGCTCTACTGCTTGGACCACCCAGAATCATGGTCTGAGTGGCTGCCCTTAGCCCAGTTTACCATCAACAACCAAGTTTCCTCAGCAACCAGCAAATCCCCCTTCATGCTCACCCACACTTATGCCCCTGTCCTCAGCATAGAACCCACCATCACATCCTCCCCTACTGTGAATAATCTAGCAAACCAGTATTCCACCCATCTCAAAGAAGCCTGTGCCCATCTCCATCAAACACAGAAATGAATGGCTAACTCCACTGATCAGCAATGCTCTTCTGCTCCCACCTATCATTCTGGTGACAAAGTCTGGCTCTCCTCTGAGCATCTCCACACCCCTCATCCCACCAAACTCCTTGACCAATGGCTTGGTCCCTTCTTTGTCCTCAAGCACATTGGCCCCAATGCTCTATGCCTCCAGTTGCCTCCCTTCTTCTGCATCCACCCCATCATCAATATCTCCCATGTTAAGCCATATCTTGCATCCCTGCCAGGCCAGCCCATTCCCATATCCTCCACTCCAACCATCCTGCTGTCTGACACTGATGGCAAATATGAGGTTGATTACATCATGGACTCTCACCCCTGTGGATGCAGCTTGCAATATCTCATCCACTGGAAAGGCTATGACACCTCCAAGCACACTTGGGAACCCTGCTCCAATCTTGCTCATGCCCCTGACACCATCACCACTTTCCATCATGCCCACTCTTCTGCCCCTCACTCCATCTCCTCCATCAACATCTGCACCCTCTTCCCTGGCCATCCTCTGGTCCATCTGGAATCTGGACCTTAAGGAGGGGGCCATGTTATGCTTTGTTCCCCTGTCACTACACTCTTGCTCCTTTCTTCCCTACATTCCCTTCTTTAGGTATAGATAATCATGCCCCTGCGATGCACCTTGGTAACATCCACCCTTACTATCCACACCACATCAGCACCAGCTTACAGCATGAGGACACCTGACTAAGATAGTGCAAAGCTCCTCTTACCTAAGCAGCTGATGATATAGTAACTGCAGATGGCACTATCTTATGCCACCCTTACAACCCATGCTCTCATGCCAATGGCATAATGCCCACATATCATACGATTCCCATATTACCTTTAACCTCCAATTGCAGAATCCCCACTAGGGCACCATCACTCATCACCTGTACCTACACCAATAGCACCATTCCCTCTTCACTGCCCCACTTGCACAGACCAGGTCACTTTTCACATCACACTTCCTTACTTAGTATCCTGGCCTGTCCTTATGCTGTTCAATCAGAGTTCCAACCTAGGTAGCTAGTAGTATATAAACCTGCATGTAATTCATCAGAACTCCAATCAATTCTTCTTGGATCTTCCCTCATGAGGCACCTACTCTACTGGAAGCTTGATTGATATCACTACCATTCTATTACCACTTCTGCTATGCAGCCAAAGATACTTAGTGCCCAAGGTTGTTTCAGAGGGCCCCTATTGTGACCCCACCTCACCTGATACCTATCACTGCCTTGATGAAGAGTACTGTCATTGGCAAGAGAACTGCACTAGGTTCTTAGTAGAAGAAGCCTGCCTCACCCACCATGAGAGAATTGCTGCAGCAAGAGCTGCCCACTGCACTGCTGCTGCCACCCTTTTCTGCCCTATTGATAGTCAGGGACATCTTTGCCCTCACACATCTCTGCACTGCCCTTGTTATTTTTAGCCATCTCCTAGTATTCCCCACTACTATTACTATACATCTCCTTGTCCATGCATACCTGCATCTACTTACAGGTATTCTCTTCTCCAATCCCCATCTTCTTTTATGATAGTCCAGCTCCTGCTGGAAATACTTACCCTTTTGATCATTTTCTTTTCTTGCCTTTTCCTTTATCTCACCATCCACATCCTTGAGTTTGTTGCCAGAGAAACCACCCTGCTCCACATGACCATCAAACAGGATGCTTGCCACACCTCCCTCATCATTGGTTACAACTGAGAAATCAGAGAAGTAGGAGAAGGACAGAACTTCAGCAGCTGGTAGATTCTCTAATAAACTCTTTTCATTCCTAAACATCCCCAAGTGACAGCCATAGGTCAATTGTTTATGCAATTCCGCTGGACACAACAGTTGCCCTCAAGACCAAGACCAATCAGCCAACTACAGATAATACCAGTTAGATCCACACTATATCATGCCACAAGGCACCCTGCTGTAATCAAAGATTATGTCACAGAACACACTCCAAATCCTTGCCAACCTAAACCTTACATGGGAGGACAAGATTGCTGCCATTGTGCTCGAGTTCACAATGCTCATGGCCCAAAACCAGCAGCTCCTCAATGGATGTGTGGAGGAACAGAAGAAGACTGCAGTGCTACTAAAGGATGTAGCCTCCCTCAAATAGACCATTGCAGCCTTGTCCACCATGAGTACCACTAGCACTAAAGCATCCCACAGAGTGGAAGTCTTTGCCAACTCCAGAGATTACAAAGGGTCCATTGTCAAATTCAAAGAATGGTGGGCCAAGATAAAGGCATGGCTCCACACCAACTGATCTATGGTCACCCCCAAAAGCTATGAGGTGGTGACTGCAGTCTTATCCCAGCTCAAAGGACTGAAAGCCAGACCATTCGCACAAACCCAGCTCTGATGAGGCCAGATGTACATGTGGGATGAACTTACTCAAGAAGTAGAAAGCCTATTTCAGTCAGTCAATTAGAAAGATTGGGCAATAGCACAGCTAGAACAACTTCACCAGGGAGAAATGAGGGCTGATGACTTCCTAGTTTGATGGGAGGCATTGTATCAGATGGCTGAGATCAACAATACCCACACCATCTGGCTCTTGGAATGGAATACAGCCCAGCACATTATCCTGCAAATCTTTAAGGAAGGTATGTGAAAAGCAACCCCTGCAGCCTATCTACAGATGATCTGTGACATTGGCTGTGCAATGGAAGCCCTCAACTTCATAAGGGGGCAGCAGCCAAGCTATAGCCAGAGAAGCAACCAAATGGAGGTTGACCATATTGAAGAAGAAGATGACAAAGCAGTCTTTGCAATCTGGGAAAGCCAAGGGAAGTGTTTCAACTGCAAGGAAATGAGGCACATGGCCCACAATTGCAAGAAGCCAAAGAAGCAGTGCCCTGAGTGCCACTTTCATGGTGGAGGACACCGGTCCAGCTGCTGAAGAAGACAGATCCAGAGAATGGCATTAGCCAAAGAAGAAGTGTGCATCACATTGGTTAATGAAGAGGATTTTCCCAATGCCAAGAAGGAGCAGAAGGGAAAAGGCAGAGCCTAGGAGATGATCTGGGTATCTCACAGGCTGATAATTCATTCTTGGTGGAGCTAACACATCTTGTTTCTGTACTAACAACCCTAGTATCTAACACAACCAGTCTAGGAGGGTCTTTGGGTGAGCCCAGCAGGGACTGAGAAACTAAACCTGTGCTTAATTCCCCTAAATCCACTGCCAAAATCCCAGAAAATGCAAAGATGTATACAAGGGTAATGCATAAAGGAAAAGAGATAAAGCTAACCATACAGATAAAACCCTCAGCTGAGCAAAGATATATCACAGCAGCAGTGTTAGTTGATAGCAGTGCCAATCTGATGCTCATTAATAAAGACTTCATGAGTAGACATTGGATACCAAAACTAACCACCTGTAGAACCATCATGGTATTCAATGCAGACAGATCAGAGAATGCCACCAGACCAATCATGGAGAAAGTGGAGGTGTATTACAATATCAGTGGACATTGGGAGAAACTCTGCACCTACATTACCAATATTGGCACAAATGACATTATCCTCAGATATCCATGGCTTCACAACCATAACCCACAGATTGATTGGAAAACCAGAGACATCCACTTTTGGAATTGCCTGAAAACTTGTAATTATGAACAAGGAGCTCACACCCTTCACCAGCAAGAAATCTTGGAGGTTTGTCAGGCTAAGGAAAGAGCTCAGGCAAAAGAGGAGTCTTTCCCCAGTCCTACCTTATCCCTAATACCATCACAGTATCATTGCTTTGAAAGGGTCTTCTCCCAGAAGGAGTCAGAATACATGCCCCTTTATAAACTGTGGGATCACACAATAGAGCTTAAGGAAACCTTCTGATCCAAGAAGGGAAGGATTTGTTGAAGTCAGAGCAAGCTTGGCTGCAATTCCAAGCATCACCAGACTGCACTGTGACAATGGTGCACATTGTAGTTCATCATTTATTATTCCATTCTCATATCATTTATACTTTTCAGTACATACATTATTGTTTTTGACCTGTGCTTGTGCATAGATGATGGGCCAAGCATGCCCTTGTTTGTTTCTGATCTTGTACAACTATTCTGACTGACATAGTATTTAGTTCAAACTCATATTGCCTGTCACCTCAGTCCATTGTCTCAAGTGCACAACGACTGAGGTGAGGCCTTTTTCTTTTGTACCATTATACCTACTCGAGCTGACACTGTACATAGTAAAGCTGTTCCTTGATAGGTAAATTACAGTCCATTGTCTTGAGTGCATGACAACTGAGTAAAGCTGTCCCTCAATAGCCTTCATGCACATATACCACATCCTATAGGTTATTGAGCCCTACACTTACCCTCTGATACTGGTCCTGGTCACAATGTCCACCATCCCTATTACCACAGACACTCTTCCCACCAATGTACCCAAGCTTGATATCAAGAGTACAAACTGGGCTGTCTTTGCCTTTCATTTCCAGGTAGCTGTCGAAGCCAAAGACCTTTGGGGTCATTTTGACACATCATCTCCTCGACCCACTCTTTTCCCAACCCCTACTCCCAAGGAAACTGCTGCTGTCAATAAATGGATTAAGGATGAAAGCCTTGCCAAGCATCTTCTTACCCAACATATCCCCGACTCCACTGCTTTACGTGTCAAAGCTTTTGCAACTGTGGCTGAGATGTGGCAAGCCATTGTTACTGAGTATACAGAGAAGGGTGCGTATGTGCAAACGGACCTATGCACCCAATTCTTGGAGTCCTGTCTCCCCAAGGGACAGGAAGTCCACCACTTCCTCAATGGTTTGCATACCAAACAAGAGGAGTTGGCCTCTGTTGGTGTCACTATTGATGAGAAGGACTACCGCTCGACCATCACTCGGTCCCTTCCCAACTCCCTTGCAAACTTTGCTTCTAGTCAGCTTGCTGCCACTCACCTTTACAGTTCTACCAAGACAATTGCACCTGATACTCTTATCTCCATTGTCATCGAAGAAGCTGAGTGTCAAAAGGCCCAGGGATCCCCTTGTCATGATAGCAAAGAACACCATCACAACTGAGACGAAGCTATGGCCACTATACCTGCTACTCATGGCCGAGGTCATGGCCGAGGTCTGTGTGGTATCACCCGTCCTGCTAATGGTGGAAGGGGAAACTCTGGCAACTCTGGATCATGCTGGATCTGCAGATTGGACTAGCACAAATCACCTCACCACTACCTGCATAATCAGAAAAAGAACTTGGAGACCAAACAAAAGAAACCCACACCCACCCCTGTTGGAAGCAGTGCACATGTTAATGCCATCAACTCAGATGATGAAGATAATGTCTTTGGTGTCTCCAACCTATTCAGTGATGATGATTTGATTCCTGGATTATTTCCAACTGCCATTAAAGATGAGAATAGTGGCAAAGAAATTGACTCAGATGATTGGTTCTTACTCACTGCCAATGATGGTCTGTCCAATGATGAGATCCTTGGAGCAGACACTGACAATGAGAATTTTTTGGCTGGTCTGGTTCATCATGTCAATAATGGTGACTTAGCCTTGAAAGTCACTAGTGAGTCAAGTGCCAACTTGTGCCATGTCAAGTTATATGACTCTGGCACTACTCGCCACATCTTCCCACACTATGAACATTTCAAGGAACTCATGGATATCCCCTTGAAACCCTTTACAGCTGCCAACCACCAAATCTTCAGCACAACTGGGGTTGGTGACATGGTCATTGAAGTGCCGAATGGACAAGATGTGTCCCATCTTCAGCTCACTGAAGTCCTCTTCTCCCCAGAAGTCGGCTACACACTAGTCTCTATCAGTCATCTTGATGAGCTTGGCTTCTCAATGACATTTGCTGATGGTCATTGCACTATTCAGGGATCAGATGGCGAAACCATCGGATGCATTCCACATACCTCAAAGGGCCTGTATTGTGTTGTCCATGAGTATGACACCACATCTGCCACCACTGATAAGCTCACCGTAATGGAGCTTCATTGCCTCTTCAGGCATATCACACCATCCACCACCTGTTGCCTTGCTGAACACAGCCTTGTCAGTGGTTTGCAATTTGATGATTCTCAAAATACCTTTTGTGAATCCTGCATCTATGCCAAGGCCACTTGTAAGCCCATTGCAAAAGAGTGCCAAGGGGAACATGCACCAGCAATTGGTAATATCATCTGGTCTGATGTCTGGGGACCAGCCCCCATTGCAACCCTTGGTGGCAAGCACTACTATGTCACATTCATGGATGATCATTCGTGACTCACCTACATGTACACTCTTCATCAGAAGAGCAAAACCTTCCAGGCATACCAAACCTTCGAACAATGGCTCGACTGCCAGCTAGCATCTAAAGTCAAACTCCTCCACTCAGACCATGGAGGAGAGTACCAAGGGAAGGAATTCATTTTGTACTTACAGTGCCAAGGTACTGTGCAATGTTTCACTGTGCACGACACTCCTCAACACAATGGTGTGGCTGAACATCTTAACTGCACGATTCTTGAGTGGATTCATGCAATGCTTCATTCCAGCAGTTTACTGAAGTACCTATGTGGCGAAGCAGCGCACCATGCTGTCTGGTTGAAGAACTGAACACCCACCAGATCTCTTGATGGCCTTACTCCCTACAAAGTCACTTTTGCAAGAACTCCTGACTTGAGCTGTTTGTGTAAATGGGGTTCTGAGATCTTCATATGGACAGAGCATGGTGACAAGTTGAGTAGTTGCACAGAGAAAGGGTGCTGGGTGGGAATTGATGACCAAACAGAGTATGCCATGCATGTCTATTGGCCTATCTGATGAACAGTTACCATCAAATGCAATATCTATTGGGACCCTTCCCCATGCAACATTGAGGGGGAGGAAGAGGATGGATTGTTGGGCAACATTACACTGGCATATGTCCCAAATCCCTCTCAATCTAATACTAACACTGTCTCCTTGAAGCCCAAATTGCCTGACATACCTCCATCCGCACTGCCCATCCATGTCCTAGCATCATCACCTGATCCCGCTAATGCCCCATGTTCCAGACGTACCCGCTGACCCTCGCAGCGCATACTTGACATCATTGATGGCAAGGCTGCCTCACCCATTATTCCATGTGGTGTCCAGCTCCTGGACACAATCCCTGAAGTTTCTAAGTATGATGCCAGCCCAGCTGCTACTAATGAAAAGGGTGTAGCTGAACAAATATCAGCTGCTGCTGATTTTGATAATGACATAGAGCTTGCCCTCACCCTTAATGACTCCATAGCTGAGGCTGAAGCCCTTGAACCGGCTTCACTCACTGAGGCCAAACACTGTCCCAAATGGCTGCAATGGGAACATGGCATCTGTGAAGAGCTTGACACACTATGCAATGCTGGAACCTGGGAACTCGTAGACCTCCCATCCAGAGCCAACCTCATTGGGTCCAAATGGGTCTTCCATGCAAAGAAGGATGCTGCTGGAAACATCATACAATACAAGGCTCGCCTTGTTGCACAAGGTTTCTCACAAGTGCCCTGTGTCAACTACTTCAATACCTATGCCCCTGTCGCTAAACTCGCATCGATCCATACTGTCCTTGCACTAGCTGCACAGCAGGACATGGAACTCCACCAGGTTGACATCAAGGGTGCATACTTGAACAGAGAACTCACTGACAGCAAACAAATTTACATGTGCCAACCACCCAGATATGCTGACCCAACTCACCCACACCACATATGTTGCTTGCACAAAACTCTGTATGGATTGAAGCAGAGTGGCTGAAGATGGTACCAGAAGCTCATTGAAATCCTTGTCGACAAGCTTGTTTTTAGACAATGCCAAGTTGATCAGGCTGTTTTCATCAAACCTTCTGGCTTATCGCTAACCATCATTGTAGTCCATGTCGATGACTGCATGCTCGCTGCTACCTCACCTGACCTTATTGTGGATCTCAAGTTGCAACTCTGCAAGCATGTTGAAGTTATGGACTTGGGAGAACTACATTGGCTTTTAGGAATCGAAGTCACCAGAGATCATGTGGATCACACCATTGCCCTCACCCAATGCACATACATTAACTCCATAATCTGCTGCTTCAGATTCGACCAACTCAAACCAGTGTCAATGCCCATGGAGCCCCAAGTCCAATTAACAACAGTCCAATCCCCTTCGACCGGTGCAGAATATGCAGCCATAAAGCATGTACCATATCGCGAAGCAGTTGGCTCACTGATGTATGCTGCACTTGGTATGTGACCCAACATCTTATATGCCATTGCTACTCTCTCCCAATTCTCTAGTAACCCTGGCATGGCCCATTGGGATGCTGTTCATCACGTTTACAGGTACCTCATTGGAACAAAAGATCTCCACCTAACTTATGGAGGTGAGATCAAACCTCTGATCAGCTATACAGATGCAGATGGTAGTATGGCTGAGGATCACAAAGCTGTTTCTGGCTATGCTTTTCTCATTGATGGCAGAGCTGTATCTTGGAGCTTGAAAAAACAGGAGATCGTCTCCTTATCCACTACTGAGAGTGAGTATGTGGCTGCCATGCACGCTGCAAAGGAAGTGTTGTGGTTGTGCACTCTGATTGCTAACCTCTTCTCACCACTCATTGATGCTACTACCCTCTTTTCAGACAATCAATCAGCCATCACCCTTGCAAAGGACCATCAATATCATGCTTGCACCAAACACATCAATATTCGATTCCACTTCATTTGTTGGATTGTAGATGAAGGGAAGCTTCATCTCATCTTCTGTCCCACAGATGAGATGGTTGCCAACACACTCACCAAAGCCCTTCCATCCCCCAAAGTCAAGCATTTTGCTGCTGAGCTCAGACTGTGCTCAGCTTGAGGGAGAGTGTTGAAGTCAGAGGAAGCTCAGCCACAATTCCGAGCATCACTGGACTGCACTGCAACAATGGTGCACATTGTAGTTCATCATTTATTATTCCATTCTCATATCATTTATACTTTTCAGTGCATACATTATTGTTTTTGACCCATGCTCATGCATAAATGATGGGCTGAGCATGCCCTTGTTTGTTTCTGATCTTGTACAACTATTCCAACCGACATAGTATTTAGTTTGAACTTGTATTGCCTGTCACCTCAGTCCATTGTCTCAAGCGCACGATGACTGAGGTGAGGCCTTTTTCTTTTGTACCATTATACCTACTCGAGCTGACACTGTACATAGTAAAGCTGTTCCTTGATAGGTAAATTACAGTCCATTGTCTTGAGTGCATGATAACTGAGTAAAGCTGTCCCTCAATAGCCTTCATGCACATATACCACATCCTATAGGATTATCCCCTTAAGCCCTAAGGAGCAGGAAGAGATAGATGCCTTCATAGATGACCAGCTTCACAAAGGGTATATCCACCTGTCAAAGTCTGAACAAACTTTGCCTGTCTTCTTTGTTCCAAAGAAGGATGGAAAGAAGCACATGGTCCAGGACTACTGATATCTCAATGAGCACATGGTTCAGAATAACTACCCACTCCCACTCATATCACAGTTGGTCAATAAATTAAAGATGGCAAAGCTGTTCACCAAGATGGATCTTTGGTGGGGATACAATAATATCTGCATCAAAGAAGGAGATGAATGGAAGGTCACTTTTGTGTGCCACCAAGGCACTTACGAGCCCACTATAATGTTCTTCAGTCTCTGTAACTCACCAGCCACATTTCAGATGATGATGAATGACCTGTTCCATAACATGCCTGATGTGGTGGTATACATTGATGACTTGCTGATCTTCTCATCCTCCACTGACCAGAAGGCACACAAGGCAATGGTAATCAAAGTATTGGAAGGGCTCAAACAGAACAACCTCTTTGTGAAACCTGAAAAGTGCTCATTCTCCACAGGAAGGGTTGAGTTCCTTGGGATGATAGTCAGCAGTGATGGGATAGCAATGGACCCAGAAAAGGTAAAAGCAGTGATAGATTGGCCAACCCCAACAACACTATGCCAGACCAGGAGTTTCTTCAGAATGGCAAACTTCTACTGGCAATTCATTAAAAATTATGTCCAGATTGCCTGACCTCTCCATGATCTGATGAAGAAAGACATGCCATTTGAGTGGACCAAGGAGTGTCAGGAGGCCTTTATGGACCTAAAGCAGTGGTTCACCACAGCCCCCATGTTGACATACCCCAATAACAACAGGGAGTATTGCTTAGAGTGTGATGCAAGTAACTGCACTGTGGGTGCAGTCCTATCCATGCAGAAAGAAGGAAAATGGCATCCAGTTGTGTATTCATCCCACTCCATGACCCCAGAGCAATGAAATTACCCCATCACAGATAAAGAAATGCTTAGTGTCATATCAGCCTTAGAGTTGTGGTGACACTACCTGGAGGGGGCCCAACACCCATTTGAGATCTGGAATGACCATCAGAACCTTTCCTGGTTCATGACATGTCAAGATTTGAATCAGAGACAAGCCCAATGGGCACAATACCTCTCCCACTTTAATTTTAAATGGTGCCACAAGGCCAGTTTACTAATGACAAAAGCCAATGTGCTGTCCCACTGCCCAGACCTGATCCAAACCAATGATGAAGACAACAAAGTGGTCCTGGTGATACTGCCAGAACAGATTGGACAGATAAGTGGAGATGCAGAGGGGCCAACAAGCCTCATGGTAATGACCCCTGGGAAAGAGCTAATGGATGATATCTCACATAGGACAATCCAGCTGCCAGAAGCCACCCTCAAGAAGCTGATGGCACAGGACTACAAGATTACAGATCATGTCCTAAAAAGAAATGGGCACACCTTTGTTCCACCTGATCTGTGAACCTGTCTACTAATGCTTCACCATGATCATGCTGTCAGCAGTCATCCAGGGGTTTTATGAACCCTGGAGCTCCTCACACAACCTTACAGCTGGCTGGCAATGAGGAAAGATATGGAAAGATATGTACTGGGTTGCACCTGTTGTGCCAGAGCCAAGTTAGGAAACCAACCACTGAAGGGGAAGTTATAACCACTCCCTATTCCCAAAGCACCCTGGCAGGATATCTTTGCAGATTTCATCACAGACCTACCCCCTTCTGGGGCACATGACACCATACTGACAGTGGTGGATTGCTTCTCAAAAGAAGTGGAGTTAGTCCCATGCTCCAAGACTTGTTCCACCACAGATTTAGCAGATCTATACCTCACCCACATATGGAGGCATCATGATCTCCCCACCTCTATTGTATCTGACTGAGGACCACAATTCACTGCCTCCCTCATGCAATCCCTCTGCTTGCAACTCAGGATTACTGTTAGCATGTCCTCTGCCCACCACCCACAGACAGATGGGCAGATTGAATGTATGAATAGAGAAATTTCCTCCTATCTCCATATGTACTGCACTGAATGACAGGGTGACTGGGCACACTGGCTGCCTCTGACCCAATTCTTTATTAATGTGAAGCAGTCCACTGCTTCTAAATTCTCTCCTTTCCAAGTCACACAAACCTACCAACCACACATGGGAGTAGAATCCTGCAATACAAAATCCCTGGCCACATTGGAGATTGCATGTGACTATCAAACCATTTTAACACAGACTTGAGAATATCTACTCCAGGCACATGAGCATATGAAAATCACTGCAGATTGTCACCATGCCCCATTCCCTACCTATGCTGTCAGCAACAAAGTCTAGTTGTCTACCAACAACCTCTCCTTACTATTCTCTTGTTGGAAACTGATGGATCACTGGGTCAGCCCCTTCCTGTCATCTCTATGAAGGGCCCCAACATGGTTGAGCTCTGCCTCCCCCAATACATCTGTATTCACCCAGTGGTCAATATCTTGTGCACTAAACCCTATCATGCACCTTCCCCCAGTCAACCTGATATCATGCCTGGGCCTGCCCTCATCACCAAGGGGTGTGATTCTGAGTATGAGGTGGATTTCATCATTGATTTCCAGCCTCACAGCCATGGGATCCAGTATCTCATATACTGGAAGGGTTACTCCACCAATGACTATACTTGGGAACCCTCTTCCAATCTCACCCACTGTCCCAACACCCTCTGTGACTTCCATGCTACTCATCTGTCTGCATCTCACCCCATCTCTTGCTCTGCCTTTGCTGCTTTCTTTGCTCATCCACTTCCTTTTGCTCCCCTGGAGGTTGAGCTTTAGCAGGGGGGTAGTGTTATGACCCCACATGGTCTCACTCACTTGTGACCCCTTTTTCAGTTCTATTCCTAACCTGGCTCCAGTCTCTTCACCAGACTGCTCACTAACAGCATTCACATGCCACACAATGGCTGCACCAAGCTGTGTTTACCTTAATAAGTGGTCCAGCCTCCTTGCACAGCCCTATGATGTCACTAGCACCTCATATTGCACCACTATGGCACAATCACATGTCATCAGCCACTGGGCTGTGCAAGGCAGTGCTGTGACTCCCATGACTTATCCCCAGCCAGTAGTGTAAGCCCTGCACTCCCACATCTGCCCTGAAGTCCACCATATGTAGTAATAGCATACAAACACATACAAACTCCTGTAACTGTATATAAGGCTGGCAATTCAGCCCCAGGATCCTCATTCAAGCTATTTTGGGTTTTCCCCTTAGTTCTCAGTCAATGCCTGGGTCCCCACTAGCTCTAGTCACTATCATTCCTGTTCACCACCTTGCTGCTCACTACCCAATATCTAAGGGTTGTTTCACCCAGGCTGTTCTGCATTAATTTTATAATTCAAATCCTTTGATTCCTGGCCTGTTTGGAAGCCAGGAGTGAGTACTTGATTTCATATACTCACATGCTTAGGTAAGATTTAGTGGTTACTGCATACTATTGCATTTAGTGCAAAATATGCAAATATTGGGACAGTTTTTTGAGCCACTGTAGATAGCAAAGATGCAATGGCACACATTACTAAAATGAAGTCATACCACTGCAACCTGCTCATAATGCAACATGACATTGATGATGAACTATTTGCCTGCTTTTTATGCATATCCATGCCATTGAGCTGGAACTACATATTTGCAGCCCTACCAGATCACTATACATTAACTAAAGTTGAACAGTGTATCTGAGACAAATACAGAGTACACATGTTGCAAAATACAAATACAAGCCCACAGATGGTACACCCTAAGAAAAACCAGCCAACTATACTAGGCCAACCCTACTGTGATACAGTGAGCAACAAAACTGTTCCAATAACTAATCCTGACACAGTGCATGAAGTACATTGCAAGAACCTGTGGGAATTCCGCTTAGTATTGGTAAAGCCAAACAATGTACAAATCATTGACTACAAATTGGTCCCTAGGTCATGTGATTTGGCCCAGGGGTGGTGGAGATATAACCATTTTAAATCACTCATGTCATTGGAACAATTTTGTTGCTGTTATATTGAAATGTGGAACTCATATGTTGCAATGGGATATTATGTCACCATTGAGTCATGTGACATATAAACAGTTCAACATGATGTAAACACAGCCAATCACCATCACTTTTACCACTTCTTTCACCATGAAATCCCTTTTCACTGATCAAATCAACCAAGTTATTGCTTTCTTGGAATTGGGTCAAACAACTCTCTGCTTCTACTGGATTCAGTAGCTTCACCATCAGCCACATTCACACTGAACACTGTCCCAACCTTCCAAAAGCCACCAGTGGTTGTCCATCCATCATTTCCCCCATTGACATGCAACATGCCATTTAACTTCTTGGTACTAGAAAAGCTGAAAATGTTGTCCAGATTACCAAGACTCTTCAGGATGTCAAGAACCATTCCATCTCTCCCCAGACTATCCATTGTCACTTGAAGAAAGCTGGTATGAAGGCTGTGGTGAGGCAGAAACATCCTCCTCTTTCCAAGCATCATAGGAGGAAAAGGTTGGATTTTGCTTTGAGCCATCAGGACTGGACTGTGGATAATTGGAAGCATATAATATGGTCAGATGAGACCAAGATTAATCACATCAGCTCAGATGGTAGGAAGTGGGCATGGAAAAAGACAGGAAAAGGTCTCAGTAATAGACTTATGGAAGGTACAGTCAAGTTTGGAGGAGGATCAGTGATGATATGGGGCTGCATGACTTGGGATGGAGTTGGAATGGGTTGTAAGATTGATGGTAAGATGGATGCTAATCTCTATGTATAGATTCTGGAGGATGAACTCCAACAAATCCTGTGTTAAGATTGAATCTGGATGGGAGATTGATCTTATCCTTGAATAGCCAAGGAGTGATGACTATCAGTGGCCCAAGTAACTATTGGGCTTATCCTGCCTCAGTCTGTCAAGGACTTGGTCTGTGAAGCTAGCAGATCAAAGAGACAAACTCTAGTGGATCCTGAGGTCTGGGGCAAAGGAGGTATGATCAAGGAAAGACTAGCTTGGGTTACAGGTTTGCAAGGGCAGCCCTTAAGTACTAGCTGGTCTACTTGATGAGTAAGCTTAAAGAATATGATGGAATGTTTGGGAAGGTGTAAGAAGAACTTAGATAACAATCAGATGTGATCAAAACATATCCTGAGTCAGATCAAATGGGTAAGCATAGTATTGGACAAAAGAAAAGGTTTAGGTAACATAAGGGGTGAAAGAAAAATGAGGGGAATAGAGCCAAGCAGGCAAGTTGTAACATTACCTCCCATTTAGCCAGTGAGATCCCTAAACTCACTAAATTCTACCCCTTGGACTCCTGAGAGGGTTAAAAAGGCACACTGGGCAAACAATGTCAGGGAATGGGGCATGAGAGAGACACTGTGGGGCTTTGAAGTAGGAAGAGACCAACAAAGAAGAGGAGGTTTGAGAAGATGAAGAGGAGCTGGAAAAAGAGGGTGGGGGTGGGCAAAAAGAGGGCAATGGGTCCTGAAGTGGCCCCTTCAGTGGCAGCAAGTGCACATGGTGTGGGAAGTGGTGATGAGAGTTCATGCAGGACAGTCAATGATCAAGTAATCTGGGGCCCAGAGATAGCATGCCAGACACTGGTAGTGGAAGCAATGGGATTTGATGTGTCCAATGTGATGACAATGAAAGCATGAGTTCCAATACATGGGGTGGTTAGGAGTAAGGGGAACTTCTGCCTGTTTTCACAGGGCTTCAGCAAGGGTGGCCCTAGCTCTTCATTACAAATCAGTAGGGGTAAGGAGGTCTTCTTCAATGATGAGGGTATTATCAATCTCAATTAAGGCAGAAGCCATAGGGGAAGGAGAACAGGGGGGAGTGGGAATAGGGAGAGTGGGGTCTGGTGTGGGAAGGTGGGGCTGTTGGGAAAGGCATTCCAGGTTGCAGTCTATGTCAAGCAACAAGTCAAGGGCCCCTAGTTGGACTAGGGCAGAGAGGATTCCCCAAGAGGCTCACTCTCAATGAATGACTAGGGAGGTAATAACAGCTTCAGCTCTTGCTAGATGGGGGTCTACTAATTCTATGTGTTCAAAGAAATTAAAGAAACTTTCAATCTGAAGGAAAGCAGTATGTAGCTGCCCAATGGGTGATTCTGGGTGGATGAGGTGCTTGATGGTGAGGGCATAACAGGGATCATGGAGAAAGAGGTCCATAAGGGTCTCATTGTTGACACTGGGAGTGAGGATGACCTGGGCCATCTCTGGGACTTCAGTTTGCATCATTGCATTGAGCACAAGCAAGTAAGAAGGAGATTCAAAATGGCTCATCATGTGGGGAGATGGTGGGTGGAGAGATACTCAGCAAGGAGGTCCTGGGCCCCTTTTAAGTTTGTCTCAGGTTTCCATGAGTTATCTTCCAGTGAGTATCCTTTCTATCAGATCAGGAACTTGCAGTTCCAAAGGGAACTTCAATGTTTTAATATCCACTCTATTTCATATTCCTTTTCTCTGCTGATCAGGTCAGCAGAAGGTCTGGGGAAGTTCAGTCCATGTATGTTATTTTCACTATAGGGAGATAAGAGCACAGCATGGAACACTGGATGTATTTTCCAGGTGTTTGGAAGGTGAAGTTTGAATGTGATAGGAGAGAGAACATTAGTGATGGTGAAGGGACCCTCTTGCTTGAAGAGGAGTTTTTGGGAGACATGGGTATGCCATAGGTTCTTGGCCTCAAGCCAGACCTTGTCTCCTTTCCAGAAGGGAGTGTAGTGTAGTCTAGTGTGAGACTTCATCATTTGAGCTGCTAGGTCATGGACTGCTAGGGCTTCACTTCAGGCAGCATTCAACTCAGAGATATGCTTTTCTAGGACAGGAAGAGAGGATTTCATCACAATGGTGGGAAGGGGTTTTGGTTCATACCCCATCATGAGGTAGAATGGGGATTGGTTGGTGATGGAGTGGGGGCAGTGGTTGTGAGCAAATTCTGCGAAAGGAATAAGATCCAACCATCGAGTGGGGTTGTTTTCACAAAAGATCCTGAGGTAGGTCTCTATTTCTTGGTTGACTCACTCAGTCTCTTCATTAGTTTGAGGATGGTAGGCAGTGGATAGGGCTAGGTTGTACTGTAAGAGCTTTCCAAGCTCTTTAGTGAAGTTCAAGGCAAACTGTGGACCTTAGTCAGAGATGATCTTGTCATATAGGCCAAATTTTGAGTATACTTTGGCAAGAAAAAGGAGGGTGATGCCTTTGGTGGTGACAGTTTTGTTCATAGGGCATAGAATCACTCCCTTAGTAAGCCCATGGTCAACCACAACCAACAGGCTATCAAAGCTGGAAGAGGAGGGGAGGTTGGTGATGAGGTTGCAGGAGATCTGTTGAAAGGGGTGGGAGCAGGAGGAAGGGATAGGGGAATAGTGGGGTGGGTGTTGGCTTTGTTCTGCTGGCAGATAGCACAGCCAGCAACATAGTTGCAGACGAATAAGGCCAAGCCCAGCCACCAGAAGTCATGGAAAACAAGCTGATGGATTTTGAGGAATCCCAGATGTCCTGTGGTGGGGTGATCATGATGGGAAGAGATGATGGAGCAATGGAGGTCAGCTGTGTTGGAAACAAAGATACAGTTTTGATAAGAAAGAATCCCATTAGAGAATGTCCAATCAGACAGGCAAGAAGAGAGGGCAGAAGGGATATTCCCTTCAAAGGCACAGGTGACCTTGAGGACAAGGGGATCAGAGGAAGAGGAGGCAACAAGAGAGGTGGTCAACTTGGTGTCAATTAGGTTGATAAAGAGGTGGGGTGGAAGGAGAGTGATGTTTGAGTTATCAGGAAGAAAGAAGGAGTGGTCAGGGCACCAAGAAAGAGCATTGGGGGCAGTGAGTTGTCATCCTGGGACATGTTGGAGGTGGAGATCATAGTTAGAAAGGTCCAGCATCCATCTGGCCTGTCACTGGTTGAGGTTCTGTGGTTTGTGGAAGTAGGTGAGGTTCTTGTGGTCTGTAAGAATCAGGACTTGGAAAGGGGACCCAAGGAGGTATTGTCACCATGTCTTCAGGGTGCAAATAATGGCGAGGAGTTTGTGGTCAAAGATGTCATAATTATGCTCAGCAGGAGAGAGGGACTGGGAGATGTAGGCACAAGATTTGAAGTCACCATTGGAGTCAGCCTGTAATAGGACTCTGCTGGTGGCAACCTTCAAGGCATCTGTGGTAATAGCAATGGGGTGGAAAGTGTCAGGCATGGTAAGGACAGGTTCAGAAGTGAACAGGTTTTTAAGGGTGTCAAAGGCAGTCTGTTGGAAGGGGGTCCATTCCCAAGGGTGGTTCTTCTGGGTGAGGAGGAGGAGAGAGGTCACAATGTTGGAGTATGAGGGAATGAATCACCAGTAGAAATTGGTGAATCTGAGGAAGGAACATATGTCTTTCACCAAGGTAGGGGTTGGCCATTCTGAAATCCCTTTTACCTTTACCAGATTCATAGCGATGCATTCTTGAGAGAGAATCATCCCCAAGTATTCCACCTAAGAGGCAGTGAAGGTGCACTTCTCTAATCAGAGATAGAGGTCAAGCTCTTTCATGTGCTGGAGAACTTGACAGACCCTCTTTTGGTCTAACTCTGGGATAGGGGAGTGAATAAGGAGGTCATCCATATACAGTGACTCCAAAAACCCTTTCCATGCTAACCCCAATAGCGGTGCACAAAGCGCATTGCCAAACACTGTGGGAATTTCGCTTAGGTCTGGTGGAGACATAAATAGTACATACCCCTGGCTACAAAATCGCCTCTTGGGTCATGTGATTTGGTTCACAGGCTGTGGAGATATGGCCATCATAAA
>JBBPTI010000115.1:0-23020 GCA_038093995.1 Tylopilus aff. callainus | reverse complement strand
GCTCCAGCTGTTACGAAATGGCTGACTTTCACAGCAACCAAGGCTGGGTCTAGCAAGCGACGCATGTCACTGGTCAAGGTCATGTCCGACTTGGAGGTGGAGAAGGTTGAACTGATCCCTGTCAAAGCTAAGGGGAAGGGGAAGGAGTGGGCCATGCTGACTTGCCCAAGGAAGACTGTGTGTGAGGAGAAAAGGCCTATCAAGGGAGTCATGTGTTGCATCAACACTCTGGAAGCATGCCTGTTTCAGCTTTGTACCAACACAAAGAAGCTGGAAATACAACAGGACAAGATCCTGGCAGCATTACAGGTCCTCTCCAAGAAGCTGAGCATGATCTCCAAGCCTGTTGACTCTGAGTAGGTAGTATCATTGTCCCTGTAGAAGTCCACATGTGTTATATATAGTCCTATGTATAAAAATAGGCCATAATCAAAATGAAATACAAAGTGGAACAAGGCATAGCATGCATAAGAAAAGAAACATAAGAAGAATTGTGTGGGGTACTGCCCAACTTATCTTCCTTGGTCTTCTTCCTCCAGTCTTTGGGGTGTATGTAGTGGTATTTAGTCTATGAAGTTAAAGATGTGCAGTGCCTCAAGGCGTGTATGAAGGTCAGGAGGTATATTGGATACAATCACATGGAGACATGAACAGAGGAAGGAGATGGGCTTTACTTTTATGTTTTATGTTTTATGATTCTATTGTGTTTTGTTTAGATGGTATATGAGGAGTGGAGAGGAGTGGAGAAAGGCATAGAGTCTGTTAATGGTCTTTTCAGTATGTAGGAGAGAGCGCTGGATGAATCCTGGGGTGGAACAGAGAGGAGGAACAGGTATCATAGGAGACCATGGACTTATAAGTCCAGGTCATTGAAGTCCATGTCTGCTTTGTCTGGTTCAGGGACTTCTTCTCCTACTAGCCTGTCTAGGCTTTCATCATTGAGACCAGTAAGGCTTATGATAGGAATTGAGGATCTGGAATGAGGGTAGTAAGGGATAACATGAAAAGCTGCATAGCACAGCTTGGAAACTGCACCATCCAACTCAGCCAGGATATACGATTCTCCAGAAGTCCAGTGAAGGACCACCATTGGACTGATGTACCTAGGCTTCATCTTTTGGTTCAGCTTTTTCTCGACATGGGTATTATGAACAAGGACTAGACTCCCAGGGTGGAAGTTGAAGTCTGTGATTCAGTTCTTGAAAGTGGTCTCAAAGTGCTTGATCAAGTCAAAGCAGGCCTTTATTACACACACCTGAATCGACTCCAAGTTGTCCTGACACTTTTGAAGTTGGCATGCTCACCAAGTGATCAGTCCAAATAGAGCAAAGGAATCTGTTTTTGGTAGTGGGACAAGAAAAGTAGCTTCAGCAAGATCAAACAGAAAAAGTGGTTCTATGCCATGAACCATAAAATATGGTGATAGACCAGTGGAATGGACCACTGTCACACACTTGGCCCAAAAGACTGAGTGAGTGGCAGTATGCCAGCAAGACTCCCCTCCGGGGAACTTTTGATGATGGACTCCCAGACATCAAAGTGATGCTGTTCGACCACCCCATTTGCCTGGGAGTTGTAGGGGAAGACACAGATGTGGCGAATACCATACTGGTCTGCAAGGACATCTAAACCCTGGAGAAAAGTGGGGCCATTGTCAGTTACAATTTCAGAAATGGGACCCCAACAGCAGAGGAGGTCTTCAAAGAGAAAGGCAGCAATCAAGGTGCCATTCTCAGACCACAGCATATGCCATTCTGGGTAAGTGGTCAGAGTATAGCAGGCCTAGATGATATATCTATATCCACCAAAGTGGGGCATCAGCATTGTGTCAACATGTACTTTCTGAAAAAGTCTGCCAATGACTGGGACAGTTGGGGGAATATGGAAGTGAGTGGTCTGACAAATTTGGCATTCATGGCAAGTACACATGAACCACTTGACATCATCGACCAGCATTGGCCACCAGAAGTGAAGGAGTAACTGAGTACAGACCATGTAGATACCTTTGTGCCCAAGATCATTATGTGCCTCCTTAATCAGTCCATACTGGCAGTCTTCTGGTACAATGAGCTGGTATTGTCCATGAGGTTCGCAGTGTCATAAAGAATTGTTGAGAATGAAGAACTTTGTCACCAAGTTTACAAAGGATTGGAACTCAGCGTCTAAGAGGTCAGTGGGGCATATACGGGAATGAAGGAAGTCTTGGATTATGTGGATGTGGGCCTCTCACACCATAGCTTTAGTGGACCATGGGATGATAGGTATGTCTGTAGGGTGATTCTGGTCAGTGGTGGCAGAGAAGAAGACTGCAGCATAAGGCCAAGTAGACTGAGGCCATAGTGTGGGCAAAAAAACATAGTCTGTGGACATAGGCAGACCAACACAGAGATATAAGGAGGGGGCAAATAGTAGGTATGAATAAGGTAGTGTGCAATTGTTAAGAATAATGATGGCGAAGAAACAGGCCTGGTCAAGCCAGTCCTTGATGCTTCCTTCTTCAGGAGGATCCTTATCAGAAGAAGGGCACCAAGAAAGACTGTCCAAACCTGTGTGCTGTGTTGCAAAGACATGATGAATCTGGAAATAGAACAAGAGGATACCTGTGATCCATCAATTGATGGTTGCATTGGGCTGAAGGTCTGGGTTGTTGATCATTCCCTGGATGTATTTAGCATCCATTTCTATGATGAGGTTAGTGATACCAAAGATGAAGACCCTAACTGAGCAAAGTGCCTGAAAGAGTCTGTAAAGTTCAAGTTTTACCTGTGAATAGTGGCTCTCAACTTCCATAAGGCTAATAGAACCAAAATGGTTTGGATAGCACTTGCCATCCTTGCCTTCCTGTAATAAAATGAATCCAACTGCTATGACCAAGGTGTCTATGGCAAGGACAACCTCTTGGCCAGACTCATAGTCCAAGTGGCAGAGTATAGGGGACTTAATAATCTTGTCCTTGAGATGAGCCATCATATTTTTCTGAGCATTGCCCCATTCAAAGGGGACACCCTTTCATGTGAGATTAATTAATGGTCAAGCAAGAGAGGTGAAATTACAGATGAAAATGTGGATGACACTGCAGGTACCAAGGAAACCATGGACTTGGGTAAGGTTTTCACAATTCGGCCAGTCCATAATCTTTTGGACCTTGGCCTTGTGTGCTATATGTCCTTCAGGGGTGCACTTGTGCCCAACAATGGTGGTGTCCAGGGCCACAAGTATGAACTTCTTGGCAGAAACCATCGCATTGACATTCTGCAATCACTGTAAAATATGGTGAATGATAACAAGGTGATTCCAAATAAAAAGATGGATTCCTGGATTCTTGGGAATGGTCTCATAGGATCCATTGGGCTGCTGGTGCCTTGTAGTCTCAGACTTCATGGGTAAGTCATCGACAAATGGCATGATATGGTGTGGAATCTCATCCTGCAAAATAAATGCCATATTGGCTTGGTAAATTTTGAACCACATTAGTATGGCCCATGGGAAGAGTGGTGAGACAATGGGGACCAAGTGGACTATTAAAAGTCATCATATCTCAAGAGTCCACATGCAGAGGTCTTTGGTTGTAACCAATGAAGAGGTCCATCATACCATATACTGCATACCTACCAAAGAATTCAGTGAGATGCTTGACAAATGACAGGACAGAGGAGTTCCTGATGGTCATGGCATTGAGGGGTTGAAGGTCATGGACAAGGCAAAGAGTTTTGCCATCCTGCTTCAGGACGCAGAACCAGCACAAGTGATAGGCTGTGGCTGATGGCTCATATACACCTGAGGCGATGTGGTCTTTGATAATTTGGATCGCCTAATCCCAGGCCTTCAGAGATATTGGGATATTGCAGAGGATCCATGGCATATGGGGTACTGTTGGTATCTTGACAGGTGGGAAATACTGTTTGTC
Source organism: Tylopilus aff. callainus (assembly GCA_038093995.1). Taxonomy (NCBI): domain Eukaryota; kingdom Fungi; phylum Basidiomycota; class Agaricomycetes; order Boletales; family Boletaceae; genus Tylopilus; species Tylopilus aff. callainus. The sequence goes on along the minus strand of JBBPTI010000115.1, from coordinate 19,113 downwards.
AAGGTGCCCATGCTTAGTAGGAATCCAAGCAAAGGCGGCTTCATGGTTGCATATGATCCACCTGACCAGCTTAACTTCTTCAGGCCATAGCTGAAATGACCTTAGGTGTTAGGCACTAGGAGGCATGAAAAGATGAGAGTAGAGGAGTGAAGTGAAAGAGACAAGTGGACCAATCTCCTAGTAAAGCAGGTGCCTTGTGAGGGAAGATCCAAGAAGAATTGATTGGGGCTCCGATATAATACAGGTGGGTTTATATACTACTACAAATGGAATTCAAGTGGAGCCTAAAGTAGGTAAGGGCCAGCAAGGATACTAAATATGGAAGTGCAAAGTGGAAACTGGCCTGGTCCATGTGAGAGGGGCTATGCTGCGGGGGAAACGCTACTGGAGTGGGAAAGAATGGTGAGCCATGATGCAAGAGTATGCATTGTGCTATTGGCTCATTAAAGAAAGGACAGAATCATACAATATGTGTGTTACACTCACGGCTATGCTACATTCCATTCCTTTCCTACACTTCCTTCTTTAGCCACTTTGACCCATGCCACAGCACTGCGACTTGGTATTGCCCAAGTCCTGTTCCCACACTGGTAAGCACAGTAGCTGCAGCATCCAGGCACCAGACCACAGTAGAGTAAAGACCCACTTACCTGGCTACTGATGCCACACCGCAGCACTTAGGCAATCCACAGCTGCAATGGCACCATATGTTGCCACCCAGTCCCACACCAATAGCGATACTCGTGCATTGCACACCATAGTACGCCATTCGTTCCCACTCCAATGGCATTAACCTCACGATGGCGCCATCACTCACCACCCTTTCCCACTCCAGTAGCGTTTAGCCCGCAGCATCACCCCGCTTGCACAGACCAGGCCAGTTTCTGTCTTGCACTTCCATATTTAGTATCCTTGCCTGCCCTTACTCACTTTAGGCTCTGCTTGAATCCCGTTTGTAGTAGTATATAAGACCGCCTGTAAATTATCAGAGCCCCAATCAATTCTCCTTGGGTTTCTTCTCTCCACCATGGGGCAGCATCCAAGGGTTGGTTCACTTTCTTTTCCCACTTAGCCCCCTTCGGCAAGGGTCTAGGTGTAGACATCCAGCAGGGCATAAGCATTGCCAGCAGTGCCCTCCCAACGAGGTAGCTCAAGGGGTAGAGTCTCTAGGTATAGGCCACCCCAAGCATGAACAGGGACTTGCACTGGCATTAGGCAATGCCAGGATACATCATCAGGGTTATCAGGTATACATCCACCGCTTGTCAGCTCATCAGCACCTGCATTCATTTGTACCACATTCGCTACTCACCACAGTCACTAGTATCAACTACTACTACACTCATTACTTGTACAGTAGTGTACCAATACAACTTGGGTCTTCCCTCACAAGGCACCCACATACTAGGAGATTGACTCACTCTTCCATTTCACTTCACTTCGCTACTCGACCCCTTGTGCGTTGCACCCGGGTCTTTCATCTCACTTCGTTCCACTCAATGCCTCCTTGCCTTTGTGCCTGAGGTCATTTCAATGTGCCCTTAGCACTATTGGCTCCCTAGGTAATTGCTGTGGATGGCACGAGATGTTGCCATCCAGGCTGCAGATTCCTAATTGCTGCTGTGGCATGTGAGTATCTGGGTAATCAGGTCTTTACTCTACCATGGTCCAGTGCCTGGGATGCTGCAGATACCTGTGAGGCAGCATGCGAATGGACCCTGGGGGTTGCCAAGTCACAGCGAAATGGTGTGAGTACAACTGCCCAAAGGAGGGAATGTAGCAAAGGAATGGAACATAGCATAGCTGTGAGCATAACAATAGCCAATTTGCAGGGTCAAGATTGAGTGCATCAGCACGTTCCTGAGTAAAGTGAAGTCCAGGGACAAAGTCTGGCAGGTGAGTGGATAGTGATACAAGACCAGCAAGAGAGTTGTCAGGTAAGTGGCATAGCATGCAATACTCCTCCTCAAGAAGAGCTGCGACTGGCTGAATCTTTTTAGCTACCAGTTTATATGCCAGAGAGTAAGAAGTTGGGTCAAAGGTGAAAACAGAACCAAATGCAGAAATGTTGGAAGGTAATAAGGAAGATTGGGTCGAGGAGAGGAAGGAATAGGTAGGAGACTGTGACAGTCTTCATAAGTCTGTTGGTCTACGAGATAAAAATTTGGATGAAGAAGCAATGAGCTATAGAGATGAAGTGTGAGTATCTCCCCAACCTTTTGGCAGATTATCGACATCTAAAAACCCTGGTGAAACTCAATAGTAGGCCGATGATCAGCACAAGCAAAACCACAGCAGCAGTGCAGACATCCTTCTGTCCAAGATCAGATAGGTAGCTTAAACTCCTTGCCTGTGTTAGGGTCTCAGAGGGTGATAGTTTGTGCCCTGTCAGGGAAATCATCAGTAGATGCGCTCATGAGACAATGAAATGGGCAACCAAGCAATAGGTTAAAGTTGGCCCATGGTACAACTTGGACCTGTAGGCAAACCTTGCCTGTACCAAAATCTAGAGCAAGGTTTTCAACGACATCAATGGTAGATTCTGTGGTGATGTTAGTGTTGGACATCATCATAAGGTGGTCAGAGCAGACTGGTAGTCTGAGCTCTTCCCACAACTGTTTTGGCATGGCAACAATCTTGGAGCCAGTGTCCAAGACCACAGTAATGGTTTGATTGGTCCCAACAACACAAGCCTGCAGAGACTGCAGTGGGATGCTATGGGACACTACAATATGGCTGTCATCACTTTGAAGGATGCAGTCGCCATACTCTCATTCCACAGCTGCCAGATCATAACCAGCAAGCTTGTTGACCTGCACAAGGTTAGTGGTTGTGGGGATGCAGATAGTAGCAAAGGCCTCCCAGGAGCGCTTGTGCACATCCAGGACCTGAGAAATAATGTCCTTTATGGTTACTGGTACAGTAGACTCTAGGATCTGATCAAGGAGCTGCTTAGGGGCAGTCTTGTCCTCTAGGGGAAAGGTGTAACAGAACTGCCCAGTGAGAGCAGTGGTGGAGTTAGTTAGTTCTGTCCAAGGAGGAGGGTTAGCTTTAGGGGCAAATGAGGAAGGAGCTGGTGCTGTGGGGGCAGGAACAGGAACCATGGTCTTTGAAGATCCAAGTGTTAGGGCACAGGCTGCCTCAATCACTGGTGAGGCGATTTCTTCAGTGACTGTTGCTGCATGAGGACCAGCATGGTTTTGTCTGCAGGTAGGTAATTCTACTCTGTTGAAATTGTTACGCTCATGGCTATGCTACGTTCCATTCCTTCCCTACACTTCCTTCTTTAGCCACTTTGACCCATGCCACAGCACCGCGACTTGGTATTGCCCAAGTCCTGTTCCCACACTGGTAAGCACAGTAGCTGCAGCATCCAGGCACCAGACCACAGTAGAGTAAAGACCCACTTACCCAGCTACTGATGCCGCACCACAGCACTTAGGCAATCCACAGTTGCAATGGCGCCATATGTCACCACCCGGTCCCACGCCAATAGCGATACTTGCACATTGCACGCCATAGTACACCATTCATTCCCACTCCAATGGCATTAACCTCACGATGGCGCCATCGCTCGCCACCCTTTCCCACTCTAGTAGCGTTTAGCCTGCAGCATCGCCCCGCTTACACAGACCAGGCCAGTTTCTGTCTTGCACTTCCATATTTAGTATCCTTGCCTGCCCTTACTCACTTTAGGCTCTGCTTGAATCCCGTTTGTAGTAGTATATAAGACTGCCTGTAAATTATCGGAGCCCCAATCAATTCTTCTTGGGTCTTCCCTCACAAGGCACCCGCATACTAGGAGATTGACTCACTCTTCCGTTTTGCTTCACTTCGCTACTCGACCCCTTGTGCATTGCACCCGGGTCTTTCATCTCGCTTCGTTCCACTCAACACCTCCCTGCCTTTGTGCCTGAGGTCGTTTCAGAAATGGACTTGCTTGTCTTTGTCCTTGGCCTGTTTGGCCTTGAATGTGGCCACAGTGTGAGCCATGTATTGTCTAAACTCTGGGTCAGCTATCTCAACATCTGGATTGTTGTCCCAGCACTCGGCAGGAGCTAGGAAAATTGATGGCTTGATATCCAAAACTGCATCAGTGTCAGGTATGACAAGGGATAGGAGTCCAGTAGTGATGTTAGTAGCAGGTGGGGCAGAAGCTCATGTCCCAATTGCATCAAGACAATCCTTCAGGCAAGACATGCCCTCAATGTGTGGGATATACTTCCCATCAGGAAGGCAGATCCGACCATCAGTGCCCCTGCTTGAAACAACCTCGGGCACGAAGGCAAGAAGGTGTCAAGTGGAACGAGCAAGACGAAGTCCCAGGTGCTAGGCACAGGGGGACGGGTAGCAAAGTGAAGCAAAATGGAAAGATGGATCAAACTCCTTATAAGTGGGTGCCTTGTGAGGGAAAACCCAAGAAGAATTGATTGGGGCTCCAATAATTTACAGGCAGTCTTATATACTACTACAATCGGGGTTCAAGTGGAGCCTAAAGTAAGTGAGGGCAGGCCAAGATACTAAGTATGGGAGTGCAAGACGGAAACTGGCCTGGTCTGTGCGAGTGGGGTGATGCTGCAGGCTAAACGCTACTGGAGTGGGAAAGGGTGGCGAGCAATGGCACCATTGCAAGGTTAATGCCATTGGAGTGAGAACGGATGGTGTACTATGGCATGTGATGCACAAGTATCACTATAGGCGTGGGACTGGGTGGCGACATAAGGCGCCATTGCAACTGTGGATTGCCTAAGTGCTGTGGTGCAGCATTAGTAGCCAGGTAAGCAGGTCTTTACTCTACCATGGTCCGGTGCCTGGATGCTGCAGCTACTGTGCTTACTGGTGTGGGAAAGGGACTTGGGCGATACCAAGTCGCAGCACTGTGGCATGGGTCAAAGGGGCTAAAGAAGGAAGTGTAGGAATGGAATGGAACATAGCGTAGCTGTGAGTGTAACACTGCTAGCCTTCCCGGCTGCAAGGTACTCAGTGACATCAGGGCAATTGCCAATGAAATGCCCATACTTATCACAGAAGGCACAAGAGCATTTGGAGGAGTGCTGCATTGCCACCTGCTCTTGTTTAACAATGACCAGCAGAGTGGTCCATGACAGAGCAACTGGCAGGGCCACAGGGGTGGCCCATGCTGGATAGTATGGAGTTGGAGTCAGAAGGGGCCCCAACACAAGGCTCAGAAGGGAATGAAGAGCTGTGCCAGTTAATAGGAACTGGGTGGCATTGAGAGTATTTTTAATGGAATATGGATCAGCAGAATGGTGCGTGGTTTTGGTAATGAGAAGGTGGTGGCGGACTTGAGCTGCCAAGTTCACAGGGAGTTTGGCAAGGAACAGAGCATCTTGGTCCAAGTCTGAGAGCTTCCTTGCCTGGACTAGCAGTATGGCAATCTTGATAAAACTGTGGTGGTACTGTGAAAAGTCAGCAAGGGTGCACATAGGCTTTGTGCTGGTCTTGTGGGTTAGGTACTAAAGGTCAGCACAACAGAATTTGTTAGTGTCTTCACAACCAGGGTAAAGATCTTTGACTGCATCTATAAACTGGTTCCAATCAGCTGGAACTGTGGTGGCTTCTTCGAGGGTTTTCCAGCAGTCCAACTTGTCATAGGTGGCATAGCACAGTGCAGTGTGAATCTTCTCTGTAGCAGTAAAACTGGCAGCAGTTCCTAGAGTGTCAACCTGGTTTAGAAAGTTGGGAAGCTCAGTAGGTACCTCCCCAGTAAATTCAGGAGCCCCACAAGCCCCACAGGTGGGCATTGTAGCACCTTGGTTAGCCATTGGTCCAGGTGGAGGGACTATAGGAGGAAGTGGAGGTTGGGGAAGGTGAAGATGAGAGAGTGGTATGGGAATAGGTGCAAGACCAAAGGATGCAGTGAGTGACAATGGAGCATGAAAAATGCAGGCTGGTGGTAGCAGACTTGGGCAAAAAGAGCCCTCAGTGTCGTCAAAGAGATCTTGTAAGGATGGAGCAGTGGAAGATTGTTAAGACCAAGTCCGGGTAGGACATTGACCTTAGCCTTGAATAGCATGGGGTGACAACGTATCTATGCCCTTACTAACGAAGGGACTTTATCTGGCCTCAGTCTGTCGAGGACTTGGATCGTAGTGAAGCTAGCGAGCCGAAGAGACAAACTCTAATGGGCTCTGAGGTCTGGGGCGAAGGAGATAGATATCAAGGAAGACTAGCTTAGAGCTACAGGGTTGCACCTGCTAGGCCTATATACTGGCTAGTCTGTTGGAGTTGGGTAATCAAAAGAATGTGAGAGAACAAGGAAGAAGGAAGAGATAACAATCGGATGCGATCAGAGTGTATCCTGAGTCAAGGCTAAGTAGTAAGCATAGGGGTGATTCAGAAATGGAATGTGGGAAGAAGAAGCGAAAAAGAGAAAAAAGCCAGTACACTAGACCTGGTAGGTAGATCGTAACATTACCTCCCGCTTAGCCTGTGAGATCCCCGAGCTCACTAAATCCTTCCTTGAGGACTTCCTTGGGGATTGAAGAGTCTGACTGGTCGGATGACGTCAGGAGAGGGAGCATGCTGCATGCGAGTGGGGGCTTCGAAGTACGAGGATGCGGAAGAAGAAGAGGTAGAGTGCGATGAGGAAGAGGACGAGCTGGAAGATGGTGGTGGGGCAGGGCGGAATAAAGGGCAGTGAGTCCGGAAATGACCCCTGCGGTGACAACGAGTGCACATCATGTGGGATGTGGTGATAAGGGTGCGGGCAGGGCAGTCAGTGATTAGATGATTAGGGGCCCAAAGGTGACAAGCGGGACATTGGTAATGAAAACACCTGGCCTTGATGTGTCCAATGTGTCGACAATGGAAGCATGAGTTGCGGTACATGGGGTGGTTCGGGGTAAGGGGAACTTCTGCCTGCCTGCACAGGGCGTCTGCTAAGATAGTCCAGGCTCATCTTCGTAAATCCTCTGGAGAGAGCAGGTCTTCTTCAATGATCAAGGTGTCGTCTACTTCTATCAAGGCGGAAGCAAAGGGGGAAGGGGAACGAGGGGGAGTAGGGATGGGATGGTCAGGGTTTGGAGGAGGGGGTTGGGCTCTGGAGAGGCACTCCAGGTTATGATCTAAATCAATACACAGGTCCAGCGCTCCTAGCTGTACCAAGGCAGCAAGAACACCTCGAGAGGCGTGTTCTCTGTGGATGGCAAGGGAATTTACTACGGAGTGAGCTCTGGTGGGAATGGGGTCTAGTAATTCTACATGTTCAGAGAAGTTATAAAACCCTTCAATTTGAAGGAAAGAGGTGCGTAGCTGTCCGATGGGTGAGTCCGGGTGGACGAGATGTTTGAGGGTGATGATATAGCGGGGGTCGCGTAGGAAGAGATCCATAAGGATCTCGTTGTCGGGGCTGGGGAAGAAGATGAGCTTGGCCATCTCAGGGACTTCGGTCTGCATGATAGCGTCAAGGACGAGGGAGTAGGAGGGGGTTTCTGAGGAGTTCATCGTGGGGGAGGGAGGCAATGGGTCGTGAGGTATTCAGTGAGGAGGGCTTGGGTCCCTTTTAGGTTCGACTCGGGTTCCCATGAGTCATCCTCTGGCGGATATCCTTTCCATCGGATCAGGAACTTGTGGTTCCAGAGGGGGCCTCAATGTCTTAATATCCGCTCTACTTCATACTCCTCTTCACCTCTTAAGAGGTCAGCAGGTGGTTTGGGGAAGTTCGGGCTGTGTACATCATTCTCCCGGTAAGGGGATAGAAGGGAAGCGTGGAAGACTGGGTGGATCTTCCAGGTGTGAGGCAGTCGGAGTTTAAAGGTGATAGGGGAGAGCACTTCCGTGATAGTGAATGGTCCCTCTCGCTTACTGAGGAGTTTCGGGGAGGTGTGGGTTTGTTTTAGGTTTCGTGCTTCTAACCAAACCTTATCTCCTTTGCGGAAGGGGGAATAATTTCTGTGAGTGCGTGCTTTCATCACCTGAGCTGCCAAGTCATGGGCAGCTAGGGCTTCATTTCAGGCAGCGTTTAGATCTGCAATACACTTTTCTAAGGTGGGAAGGGGGGTAGGGGAAGAGATGGTGGGAATCGGTTGTGGTTTGTACCCCATCATGAGATAGAACAGTGATTGGTTTGTGACGGAGTGTGGGCGGTGGTTATGAGCGAACTCTGCGAAGGGAACGAGGTCTGACCATTGGGTGGGGTTGTTTCCACAGAAGATACGAAGGTAGGTCTCGACCACTTGGTTTACCCGTTCGGTTTCTCCGTCAGTCTGTGGATGATAGGTGGTGGAGAGGGCGAGGTCATATTTCAGGAGCTTTCCAAGTTCTTGGGCAAAGTTGGAGGCAAACTGGGGGCCTCTGTCTGAGATGATCTTGTTGTATAGTCCATACCTGGTATAGACTTTGGTGAGGAAAAGACGGGCAATCCCTTCGGCAGTGACAGTTTTCGTGGTAGGGCAGAGAATCACTCCCTTCGTAAGCCCATGGTCAACCACGACCAAAAGGCTATCAAATCTGGAGGAGGGGGGAAGGTCGGTGATCAGATCACAGGAGATCTATTGAAAGGGGTGGGTGCAGGAGGAGGGGATGGGGGTGAGGGGGGGAAGCATCGGATGGGTGTTGACTTTATTTTGTTGGCAGACCGCGCATCCTTCAACATATTTGCGGATGAAGGAGGCCAGACCAGGCCACCAGAATTCACAGGCAATGAGTTGGCGGGTTTTAAGGAAACCAGGGTGGCCAGCAGATTCATGATCATGGTGGGAGGAGACTATGGACCGTCATAGTCCAGGGGAGTCAGGGATGTAGATTCGGTCGCGGTAGAAAAGTATCCCGTCAGAGTACTTCCAGTCAGAGAGGCGGGAGGAGAGGGAGGATGGGATGTTTCCTTCAATGGCTCGGACAACATCCAGGACAAGAGGGTCGGTGGCAGAGGAGGTGCGGAGTTGAGAGGTCAGTTGGAGGTTGACGAGGTGGACAAAGAGGTTGTCAGGGAGGAGGGTTATGTCAGAGTTGTCAGGGGAGGAAGGGATGTGGTTGGGGCAATGTGAGAGAGCGTCAGGGGTGGCTAGGTGGGTGCCAGGGACGTGTTGGAGGTGAAGGTCGTAGTCCAACAGGTCCAGCATCCATCTGGCTTGTCATCGGTTAAGGTTCTGGGGTTTTCAGAAGTAGGTGAGGTTCTTATGGTCGGTGAGGACAAGGATCTGGAAAGGAGATCTGAGGAGATACTGTTGCCATGTTTTCAGTGCTCGGATGATGGCAAGGAGTTCTCGGTCGAAGATGTCGTAGTTACGTTCAGTGGGGGAGAAGGACTGGGAGATGTAGGCACAAGGTTTTAACTCCCCATTGGAGTTGGTTTGGAGGAGTACACCTCTGGTGGCGAATTTAGAGGCATCGGTGGAAATGGTGAAGGGGCGGTTCAGGTCGGGCATGGAAAGGACTGGTTGAGAAGTGAACTTGTCACGGAGGGAGTCAAAGGCAGACTGTTGGGAGGGGGTCTAGTGCCAAGGACAGTCTTTTCGGGTGAGTTCGAGGAGGGGGGTGATGATGTTGGAGTAAGAGGGAATGAAACGTCGGTAAAAGTTGGCGAAGCCTAGGAAAAATCGGACTTCCTTGACAGAGGAGGGGGTAGGCCAATCAGTGATCCCCTTGATCTTAATGGAGTCCATGGTGATCCGTCCTTTTGAGAGAATCATTCCAAGGTACTCTACCTGGGAGGCTGCAAAGGTGCACTTCTCAAGGCAAAGGTAGAGGTCTAGTTCTTTCATGCGGCGGAGGACCCGACAGACTCGGGCCTCGTCTAGTTCGAGGGTGGGGGAGTGGATGAGGAGGTCGTCCATATAGATAACCAGCCAGCCTTCCGCAATCATGTCGCGGAAGGAATCGTTCATGAATCTCATGAAAGTAGGGGGGGAATTCATCAGTCCAAAGAACATGACAGTTGGTTCGAACAAGCCTCTATGGGTAATAAAGACTGCTTTCCATTGGTCTCCTTCTTTGATGCGGACGTTATTATATCCCCATCGCACATCAAACTTGGTGAAGACAGAGGAGTCTTTCACCTTATCGACTAAGTCAGAGATGAGGGGGAGGGGATAGGCATTGCGGACGGTATGTTCATTTAAGTAACGATAATCCTGGCAGGGGTGAAGCTTTCCATCTTTCTTTTTAACGAAGAAGAAGGGGGAAGCCTGGGGAGATTTAGATGGGCAGATCTTCCCAGATGCAAGGTTTTCATCAATGAACTCGTCGGTAGCCTTTTGTTCATCGGGGGAGAGGGGGTAGAGTTTCCCAATCTTGGGAATGAAGGAGTCGGAAAGGGTGATGGCGTGGTCATAGGGTCGGGAGGGGGGTACATGGTCTGTGGATTCTTTTTCGAAGACAGAGGAGAATTCGGAGTAAGAGGGAGGAAGGGTAGTCTTTGGGGTAGGCACTGCTTGGATTGCAAGATCAGTGGCTCGTGAGACGCGAGCCAGTTCTAACGTAATGGGGTGGAAGGGGTGATGCATCTGTGCATAGTGAAGGACTCTCTGGGCGGTGTAATATCCGGTAGTGTCCTTAACCCATTGTTCTGCAGATGGTCGTTCCAGGAAGTCTCTGAGTCCTTCTTTGGCAATGGTGAGGGAGGAGATAGGCACAGGTGGGGGGGGGATTCTTGGGTAAGAGTATAACTCATGCCCCTTATCGAGGGCAGGATCTATCGCAATGGTGCCTGTACTCCAATCAATGTCAGGGTTGGTGTTCCGGAGCCAGGGGTATCCAAGGATGACGCTTTGTTTTCCAAGGCGTAGTACGAAGAAGCAGATCTTCTGAGTGATCCCTGCGATGGTAACAAAGAGGTAAGTGACGTAGCGCACACGGGAGTTGAGGGAGGAGTCAGCATTCTGAGCTAGGATGGTCTGGTCGGTTCATTCCACCGGTATCTGTTTCTGGGAGGCGAAACTCCAGTCTAGACAGTTTATCTCGGCCCCCGAGTCAATGAGGGCGTGGGTGGCAACAGTTTTCAGCATTCCTTCAAGGTAAATCAGGTTGATTGGCATGGTAAGAGATTTACGTTCACAGGATACATAGGGTGGAGAGTTTCGCATCGTCCGAACTCTCCCTACTGAAAACCTGCTTTCTTTTCGAACATGGCACTCAGCTGTCCAATGTTCATCGGCTCTTCATCCTTCTGGGGGGTTTCTTCTTTGTTCCAAGAGGTCATGGCCTCTATCTTTCTGGTGATTCATCTGATGGGGGAAAGGGGTTTCTGGCGAGAGGGGCATTCTCAGATGACATGCCCTGGTCTGTGGCAGGAGAAACAAAGTCCCCTTTTCTTATGTTCTGCTTCCTGTGCGAGGGAGAGTTGGTCTACGTCCATGGCATTTGGGTCTCGGGGAGGGTTGCGATGTTGGGGGGGAAGATAGTGGGTGGGAGCTCCAAGGCAGGCGATGCGATCAGCTTGGTCCCATTGGGACTTAAACTGTCTGGCTCACTTGTGCCAATCCAAGAGGGTGGTAGGGACGGTGTCCATGGAGTAGATGCGTCTCATGAGGGGGGTGGGAAGTCCTGCTGCAAAGAAAATAATGAGGATGGGGGCATCCTTGGTTTCATCAAGTCCGGCTTCAGCCATCTTCATAGAGAAAAGGGTGGAGTAATAATTGAGGGGATCGGTGTCAGAGTGAGGGCGCTTTAAACTCAGGGCCTTCGTAGTAGAAAGCCAGTTCAGGGCTTCCTGCTCGGTGTTGGCATGTTCGAAGGTTAGGAGGAACTTCTTCTCAAAGTCAGCGAAGGTTCCAAAAGAGTTAGAAGCGAGTGCAGCGGACTGGAAGGTGGAGGCCCAGGTGGCGGCTGGTCCTTTCGTCATGTAGGAGAGGGCGAAGGCTATCTTCTTTGCTTCTTTGTTGTATACTTCATCATTTACCAATAGGTAAGTCTTGATCGCATTCAGCCATCTCTTGGCTTTTGCATGCGATCCATCATACGCCTCAGGCGTTCCGATTCTCAGCTCTACGGGTTTGGTGAAGGACATTCTGCGAGGGAGGGGTGGGGGTGGTGGGGTTGGGTTGCGGAATACGACTGGCCTCTGTACGGGGAGAGGGGAAGGTGGGGTAGGGGGGCGCGGTAAAGAGAGTAGAGAGCTGAAGTCATTGGTGAGCTGTCTGGTTTCTTCATCGGTTTCAGTTAACCGATCGTCTGGGTCGTCGTTGACAGGGGATGGAGAGCGAGGCAGTTCGGACTCAGAGGAAGGGAAAGGGGAGCGGTTCCTTCGAAGGAAGGTGAGGAGGTTGGGTTGTTGGAACGTGGTGGGGGGAAGGTTGCGTCGAGGGCAACCTGCGCACGAAAGAGGAAGCTAGTCTTATGTTAAGACCAAGTCTGGGTAGGACATTGACCTTAGCCTTGAATAGCACGGGGTGACAACGTATCTATGCCCTTACTAACGAAGGGACTTTATCTGGCCTCAGTCTGTCGAGGACTTGGATCGTAGTGAAGCTAGCGAGCCGAAGAGACAAACTCTAATGGGCTCTGAGGTCTGGGGCGAAGGAGATAGCTATCAAGGAAGACTAGCTTAGAGCTACAGGGTTGCGCCTGCTAGGCCTATATACTGGCTAGTCTGTTGGAGTTGGGTAATCAAAAGAATGCAAGAGAACAAGAAAGAAGGAAGAGATAACAATCGGATGCGATCAGAGTGTATCCTGAGTCAAGGCTAAGTAGTAAGCATAGGGGTGATTCAGAAATGGAATGCGGGAAGAAGAAGCGAAAAAGAGAAAAGAGCTGGTACACTAGACCCGGTAGGTAGATTGTAACAAAGATAATGTGCTAGGAGATGGAGATGATTGGGGTGAGTAGTCTGCAGTGAGTGGTGAAAGCAAGCCAGAAATTTGAGATGTGGGGAGGTTCTTCCTGACTCTCCTGGGAGTGGACTCTATATATCCACCAGGAATGAAAGGTCCTACATTCAGCTTGTCACCTAGAATTTCTTCTGCAATAGTCAGACTCAGAGTCTCAACACTGGGGGTCTGCCAGGAACCTGATGGCTGTGTGTCAGCTAAAACAGATGATGTAGAGCAGAGATGGAATTTATTCAGCCAATCTGAATCAGCAGAGGAGCAGTCCAAGCTATCACCTGTCAGTGAACTGAGCTTGTGGTCAGTTATGTCAGGGAGGTTGGAATGGTTATGTTTTGTATTTGAGGGTGACACCAGATGAAATAAGGTGGAGTCCTCACTAATTTGCAAATTGCAAAAATGTGCATGTAAATTTTCAAGGTTGGGTCACTGGGTGATGAGTCATTGACTTCATCTGGAACCCCATTGTGAGTCCCTCATGGTGGGCTCCAGTTGTAAAGAAGACAAGGACTCCAGGGTGGACTTTGGTAGAAGTCCTAGAAGTCCTAGGGGTTGTCAGTGTGTGTGGGGAGCAATAGGTTTGCCCCTAAGGGACTCTGGAGCACAGGGAGTGGAGCAGAGAAGTCCTTGAGTAGTCAACCAGTGAGAAGTGCAAGTTCAATGGTCTTGTAGAGTGTCAGTGGTCAGGGGCAGTGATGGAAGATGAAATGGTCATAATTGATGAGTGGTAGTGGTGCGGTGAACAGTCAGTGAGTGGTAAACAGTCAGTGAATGGTAAATGGTGCAGTAAGAGCTAAAACAAGAGCTGCATTCCAAGTTCCTATGACATCGCTTTATAGTCTGGGAATGCCCAAGACTTAGGTACAACTGTAGGAACTTGAGTCTAAAGAAGAAACAAGAATAAACTAGTCAAGAGAACATGAAATGAAATAAAACCAATGGTCTTCCAGATTTATTGACAGACTTGCATCTGGTCAACTTGTCCTACTGTACAAGATAAGAAGGGGTGTGTGAAGATAGAAACAAAAGGGGCATAGAGACTGTACAAAAGGACATGAGATGTAGGGATACCACCATAGAGACATACCACTCTCTACAGTGGAAGCAGGTAGTTGTTTCAGACTGTATGCTCATTGAGGTACTGATAGTCCTGAACCATACATTTCCTTCCATCCTTCTTTGGCATAAAGAAGACAGGCGAGATTTGTTTTGACTTTGAGGGGCGGATATACCCTTTGTTACGATCACACCATACTCAATGCTACACACAGGCCCCACTACACTTTTTCCCTTGACTTTGGCCCTTAGCTCAGTCGCTCACACTCCCTCACTATCATTCCAGCACCCTACGATGCCTCACAATACAGTGCTCCTCAGCCCTCATCACCCCATGAATGCCACTCGCCCTTGTCTCCACTATGGCTCCCTGCACGTGACCTATGGCTCCATGGTCACCTAATCACACATGATCTATCAGCAATGCCTTGCAGCACAGTCCTACACCAGTCACATGACCCCGCACGTGATATGATCTAGACCCCTCGCATAGCCATCCGGCATAGCCCTCATGCCATGAATAAGACTTGGCATCCACAGCAGACATTAACACTTGTAGACAAAGGCCACCTCTTGAGACATAGACCCCAGACTCCCTTGTAGATGCCCAGTGCTTGCATGAGCACCATGGCCCACGGCACAACCCTTAATAATGGCTCCCGTCTCTTGGATTCCTCTCCAGAATGTCATCGCACTGCTCCACAGCCCTGACACCGCCTCTGGCACTCTGCACCTCCTGGATGAACTCCGCTGTTCTGCATCACATCATATCACACCATAGTCATGCAATCACTCACCATCATGCCACCCTCACATCTCTGCCTATAGTGATACTTGTGCATAGACTCTGTGTTACAACCTTGCTCGCACCCCTCTTTTTTCCCTATCTTTCGCCCCTATCCGGATAATGGTACCAACTCTTGGCCCGGCTTACTAACAGCACTCACACGCCACATGATGGCAGCGCCAAGTTGTGTCTACCTTAGTAAGCAGGTCCAGCCCCTTCGCACAGCCCCATGACATCATGATCGCGCCATATTACGTCATTATCGTGCCACCTCGCACCATCGGCGCCTGGGCTGCGCAAACCAGTGTAGTGACTCCACCTGACTCACCCACGGCCAGTAGCGTAATCCCCTCGCTCCCACGTCTACCCTGAAGCACCCTTATGTAGTAATACGAGGACAATACGTACAAACACTTGTAACCATATAAATAGCCTCTCAATTGAGCCCCAGAACCTCATTCAAGTTATTCTGGGTTTTCCCCTTAGTCCTCAGTCGACGCTCGGGTTCCCCTATAGCTCTAGTCATCGTCCCTTTCCTCGCTGTCATACAGCTCACTGCCAACCCCGCCTAAGGGTTGTTTCATTATAACTCGAATCCCTTTGCTTCGCCATCGCCGCTGCCACCCTGAAGCCTGTTAACAGTGAGCTTGGCAGAGTCACCGGCTGTCGTTACTGACAGCCCTCTGCCCCAGTGAACCCAGCTCAGATCTCAGTCCCGCGTCCTGAGTACACACTCGATATCGCCGCCCTCGCCGCCAGTGCCCGCCTCTTTGTAGAGGAGCACCCCCACCTGTTCACCCAAGTTTTCGACCCCGCCTCCGCTGCCGCACAGAGAGAGAGGAGGTTAGTGGGAGAGTATAGAGAAGTAAAGAAAGAAGAGGAGGAGGAGTTAGCATTACCACCGTCCCCTGCCCCTTCCGTAAAGCGTGAGTCGACCCTGCCTGAGTCCGTTGACCCGAACGATCTCAAGGGTCCCTATCGAGACCCAACCTCACCTGAGACATGCCGCCTCCTCGACGAAGAGTACCATCGTTGGCAAGAGAACTGCGCCCAGTTCTTAGTCGAAGAAGCCCGCCTCGCACGCCGCGAGAGAATCGCCACAGCAAGAGCTGCCCGCCGCACTGCCGCTGCCACCCTTGTCCGACCACTTAATGGTCTGGGATGCCTATGCCCTCGCGCATCTTTGTGCCACCCTGATTACCTTTAGCCGAATAGTAGTAACCCCCACTACTATTTCATTTCATCAACTTCTTTTCGCCTACCTACATCTTCTCCTTGGTATTTTCCTCGCTTGCCTTATATGATCTTTCAGCTCCTGCTGATTACCATTACCTTTCTCATTGTCTTCTTTGCTACTCTTCTTACCTACTTTTTGCTTCGCCTTCTTTCTCTCGTTGCACGAGAGCTCACCCCACTTCAGCTTCAGATCGCCATTCGAGAGAGAGTCTACTCCTTCACCTTCGGATACGAGAGACAAGCGATCCATGCCGAAGAAGAACAGCCGCAGCAGAACTACAGCTGGTAGCTATTTGAAATAAACTCCCTTTCCTCCTAAACCCGAGTGATCACCATAGGACAACTGTTTACGCGACTCCGACAGAAGGAGGACAAACAGAAGAAGCCGAGACCGATCAGCCGACCACAGATAGCGCTGGTCAGATCCACCCCGTATAAGGCAACTAGGCACCCAGCCGTAATCGAAGAGTACAGAAGAAGAACCTGGGTGATAAGAGACAGAAAAAGAATTCAGATCGAAAAGAAACATATAGCATGTCATTATGTCGGCATCCACGCTCCAAATCCTCGCCGACCTGAACCTCATGTTGGAGGACAAGATTGCCGCCGTTGCATTAGAGTTTACTACGCTAACGAAACAGAATCAGCAACTCTACAACAGATGTGTCGAAGAACAAAAGAAAACCGCCGCCCTGCTCAAAGATGTAGCTGCGCTAGAGCAAACAGTGAGTAATCTTAACAGCGCCGCCGCCGCCAGAGGGAAAGCGGCCAGGAAGATAGAGGTTTTCGCAGATCCCGGAGATTACAAGGGGTCAGTTGCTAAGTTTGAAGAATGGTGGGCCAAGATTAAGGCTTGGCTTCACACGAACCAGTCCACCATTCTCCCGAAAAGCTACGAAGCAGTGACCGCAGTTCTGTCCCGACTGAAAGGACCGAAGGCCGGCCCGTTTGCTCAAACCCGACTTCGCCGAGGGCAGGGCTACACGTGGGACGAGCTCGTCCAAGAAATGGAAAGTCTCTTCCGCTCGGTAAATCAGAAGGATTGGGTGGTCGCCCAGTTGGAGCAGCTCTGGCAAGGAACCCTTCGGACCGACGACTTCTTAGTCTGATGGGAAGCCCTTTACCAGATGGCCAAGATAGATGACAGTCACGCCATCCACCTTCTAGAACGAAACACCGCCCGACACATCATCCTCCAGATATTCAAGGAAGGCGCCTGGAAGTCAACCCCGGTTGCCTACCTGCAGAATATTCGCAACGTGGGATGCGCGATGGAGGCCCTCACGTTCATCAGGGGTCGTCCACAGCAGTATCAATCCCGTGGGGACCGAATGGAGGTAGACTGATTCGAAGAAGCAAACGAAGAGGAGATCTTCGCCATAAAGGGGAGCCCCGGGAAGTGTTTCAACTGTAAAGGGACCAGACATGTGGCCCGGAACTGCAAAAGGCTGAAGAACCAGTGCCCGGAGTGTCACTTTCATGGAGGGGGCCACTGTTTCAACTGCCGAAAAAGGATGGCCTGAAGGATCGCATTGGCGCCCGATGAAGCAAGGGCCGCCCCAGTCAAAGAACAGGATTTTCCCAATGCCAAGAAAGAGCAGAAGGGAAAAGGCAGAGCCTAGGAGATGATCTGGGTGTCTCACGGGCTGATAATAGCAACTTCTTGGCGGAACTAACGAAACTTGTATTTATGCTAACCGCTTTAGTATCTAACGTAGCCGGTCTAGGGGGGTCTCCTAGCGAGCCCAGCAGGGACCGAGATACTAAACCTGTGCTTGATTCCCCTACATCCGCCAAGCAAACCCCAGAAATTCCGAAAATGTACACGAGGGTAATACATAAAGGAAAAGAAATAAAACTAATCGTGCAGGTAAAACCCGCCTCTTCGAGCTGATATATGAGTGCGGAGGCCCTGATCGACAGTGGGGCAAATCTGACCCTGATCAGTCAGGACTTCGTACGGAAGCATAGGATCCCCACACTCACCGCCTGTCAGACTATCATCATACATAATGCGGATGGATCGGAGAACACCGGAGGGAGGATAATGGAAGAAGTTGAGGTCTACTGCGATCTCAATGGGCATAAAGAACTGCTCCGGGCATACATATCGAATATCGGCAACAATGACCTTATCCTAGGGTATCTGTGGTTGAAGGAGCATAACCCCCGGATTAATTGGAAAACTGGTCAAGTTCAGTTTACCGAATGTCCAGAGACCTGCAACTACGAAAAGAGTACCCGGGCGGTGCACCGACAGGAGATAGGGGAGGCCGTCCACACAGAAGGAAGGAGTCGCGAGAAGGAAGCCTGTCCCGGTTCCACAAGGGAGGACCCACTCTCGCTCATACCCAAGCAATACCATCGATACGGATGGGTGTTCTCGCAGAAAGAATCTGAATGGATGCCCCTTCGGAAACCCTAGGACCACGCAATAGACCTAAAGGAATCCTTTCGTCCAAAGAAGGGCCAGATCATTCCCCTAAGTCTGCAGGAGCAGAAGGAAGTGGATGACTTCGTGGAAGACCAGCTACGGAAGGGATACATTCGTCCCTCCAAGTCCGAGCAGACATCCCCCGTATTCTTCGTTCCTAAAAAGGATGGCCGGAAGAGGATGGTGCAGGATTATCGGTATCTAAATGAGCACACCATCCGAAACAACTATCTGCTTCCTCTAATCTCCCAGCTCGTTGATAAACTAAAGGGAGCGCAGCTCTTCACCAAGATGGATCTAAGATGGGGTTATAACAATGTGCGGATCAAGGAGGGAGATGAATGGAAGGCAGCCTTTGTGTGTCATCGGGGGGCCTACGAACCCACGGTAATGTTCTTCGGACTCTGCAACTCCCCTGCCACGTTCCAGACCATGATGAACGATCTATTTTCGGACATGCTGGATATGGTCGTCTACATCGACGATCTACTAATATTCTCTAAAGATGGGAATGCAGCAGCGCACGAAAGAAGGGTAGGGGAGGTTTTGGAGAGGTTAGAGAAGAACGATCTTTTCATCAAGCCAGAGAAATGCACCTTCTCAGTAACGGCAGTAGAGTTTCTCAGGATGGTCATCACCCCGACCGGGATCGCCATGGACGAGGGGAAGGTAAAAGCAGTAGTTGATTGGCCGACTCCAACTACGCTTCGACAAACATGAGCTTTTCTCGGCCTTGCTAACTTCTATAGGAGGTTCATCAAGGACTACACAAAGGTAGCCCGTTCTCTACATGACCTTACCAAGAAAGATGTAGC
>JBBPTI010000114.1:0-23081 GCA_038093995.1 Tylopilus aff. callainus | reverse complement strand
GATGACCTGTGTACCAGGTGGCTGTCCTGGATGCCCATGTTATGAGTCAAGTGTGTATATATATTCTGATGGTGACCTTCCATATAGAGAACACCAATGTCCTAATTAGGCACTATTAGGGTTAGGGGTAGGGTTCAAAGTCACCCTAGCCAGGCCTAGAAGCCCTCATAACCCTCTTCTTGAGGTGGCTGCACTGGCCCATAAAGTCAATGTGGTCACCACTCTGGAAAAGTGGCAGGCCCATGAAGTGGCAGGCACATTCCCCTCCATGCTACCCCAGCATGGTGTCCCTGTACAATGTATGGTGATATTCAATGAGAGCAACATGGGCTGGGAGTTCACTTCCAAGCTCAAAGATACACACTTGGGTTATCTCAAGTCATGTCTCAACTCCATGGTCATTGCCAAGACCATGGAGGTTGCCATGTTGAAGGGGAAACTCACTCCAGAGAGCTTGTATAAGCTCCTATCTCCCATAGTTTGTGCTAGGGGGAACTACTTGGTTAACAGCCAAAAAGTTCTGGACATTATCCACGTCCAGGATGACATTCAGATAGCCAGATGGGTTACAAGCCCAGCCATCCAAGCGCTGTCTCATGCAGTGCTAGATGACTGTGTTTTATATGCTCACTGTGTTTGCTCCATTGTGAACAGTGTGGATGAAAGCAGTCGGTCCAAGGCTGAGAAAAAGAGACATATTGTTGCCCAAGCTGATATTGAAATGCAGGATGGATCACCTGGCTCGTCTGTCCAGTTGATTGTTGATAGGGCTGTGTCCTCAGCCCTTAAGAACTTGGGAATGAAACCTGCACCACCAGTATGTATTTTGCAAGATATGCTACTTTACTTGCTAAATCAAGATGTAGAGTTGACAATGGAATGGTCAAGGTCCTCACAGCCTGAGCCATCCGTTGCTGCCTTGTCTACCATGAGGTCTGCCTTCAAGAGGCAGAACTCAACAGGGACCAAAACCCAAGGCTCCTGCTAGCCCTTGTGTGAAGCATCTGGGACTTGGCAATGTTCACTGAAAGAGACATCCAGGTTGAAATACTGGAGGAAGCAAGAGCAACCTACCAGTACGAAGTGGCAAGGGGTGAAACAACACCAGTGCTGGGCGTTGCTGGCAGTGAGGGCTGCTATGGCCTCTAGTCGTGGTCAAGGGGAGTCACACTTGTACTAACAATGTCCTACCACCTATGTGGGCATGGACAAGGGGTAGGCATTGAAGGGGATGGTGTATTGTGAACGCATTCCCTTGCTGCCAAAGGCCCTTCTATAGCTTTGCTAAGCCATAGCTCATCAATGAATGACTGAGGGCCTAAGGTGGCAAGGGGGGAACTTATATACTACATGGTAACTGAAACAACCCTAAGTGCAAGGGCACTTGGTACAAGAGGAGATGGGCTAGTACTACTAGCGAAGAGGCGAGTGAGACGAGTGAGGGGCCCTTGCATGTACTGAGCACTGTAGGGGAAAACCCAAGAAGACTTGAATGGGGAGTCCTGGGTGCTGAATTGTGGGTTTATATACTGTTACAGGGTTTGTACATGTTTGTACATGTTTGTACACTATTGCTACATTAGGGGGTCCTTTAGGGCCAGTGTGGGAAGGAGGTGTTTATGCTACAGGTGGGGACAAGTGTCAATGAGTCACCAGTACAGCCTTGGCCGCGAGCGATTACTGCTATTGGCGTGGGAATGGGTTGCATCATTGTGGTGTCATATGGTGTGGTAATGATGCAATGTGGCTGTGAAGTTGGTCTAGACTTGCTGAGGTAATCCCACTTAGCACAGCCACTTGTGGCGTGGGAATGCTGTCAGTGAGCTAGAGTCTGTAGGCTTAGTGAGCTAGTAAAGAGGCAGAAAATTGTGGGAAAATTGGGAGTGTAACACTACCCCCCTCCTAAGGATTGGACACTGGACAATCACAGAATAGTGAAGCAAAGGTGATGGCAGACACGGCAATTTTACATGGGGCGGAAGGATGAGTGCGACGGAAAGCAGCGAGCTTCTTGGGACAGTGCGTGAGGTTAGAGGTGGGTTTCCACATGCATTCGGAGATATCGTAACCCTTCCAGTGGATGAGATACTGAAGGGAGTGGCCATGGAGGTGGGAGTCAATGATGTAATCAACCTCATATTCCTCCTCGCAATCTTCGGTGATAACGATGGGTCGGGGGCGATAGGGAGGTTGATCGGCCATGGGCGGCACATAGGGTTTGACATGGGAGATGTTAACGGTGGGATGAATGCAAAGGGTGCGAGGGATGATAAGTTCAACCGTATTTGGTCCATGCAGCACCTTAATAGGAAAAGGGCCTGTCCACCTGGCCGTGAGCTTCTTCGACAGATATGGTAGGCAGAGATTATCTGTTGTGAGCCATACCAGATTGCCTGATTTGTATTCCAGCGTGGATGTGTGGTGCTTGTCCACCTGATCCTTCATACATTGCTGTGCTTGGTGTAGATTTGCAGCCGCTTGTGTGAGGGTATCTGCCATGGTCTTGGCGATCTCCGTGGAGTGGGGTGTCTTACACACCCGAGGTTCTATCCCCATCAAGGGCTCGTAGGTTCTGGTGACTTGGAAAGGAGTGAATTTAGAAGCAGAGGAAGTTTTACTATTAATAGAGAACTGTGCCAGTGGGAGCCAATCCGCCCATTCGGATTGCTTCTCAGCACAATAAATACGTAAGTATTGAACCACTTCATGGTTCATTCGTTCGGTCTGTCCATCAGTCTGTGGGTGATGGGCAAAGAAGAGTTGTGGCTGGATGTGTAACTGACTGCAGAGATCCTTCATGAGTTGTGATGCAAATTGTGGACCCCTGTCCGAGACAATGCTACAGGGTAAGCCATGGTGCTTCCAAACGTGGTGCAGATACAACCATGCAAGATCTCTGGCAGAGCACTCTTTTGTACATGGGACGAATTCAGCTTCCTTCGAGAAGTGATCCACGACTGTGAGGATAGCCGTGTGACCATTTGATTCAGGGAGATCCGTTATGAAGTCCGCGGATATGTGCTGCCAGGGTCGATCTGGAATTTCGAGCAGCTGTAGCATTCCTACCAGTGATCAGTTTGAGGCCTTCATCTGGGAGCATCGCTCGCAGCCTTTAACGTACTTCTTGACATCATTCATAACCCCCGCCCATGTGTAGAATCATCGGAGAACCTCCAGGGTTCTGGCTGTTCCTGGGTGTCCCACCACCGGGGAGTCGTGGCAAAGCTGGATGACATGGGGTCGTAATGCCAGGGGAACATAGATCTTTCCGTTGTGCTTGAGCACTCGTTCTTTGATCTGATACCCCTGACCCTTTAGTTTGGCAATGGTGGTTGTTGGGAGTCGTATGGTTTTGTGGGAGATTTTATCCAGTAGTAGTTCTCCGGGTGCTTCGACTACTACTTCCCTTATCTCATCCACGGTTGCCTCGGGGTGAGAGTTCTCTCTCAAACCTATGCCAGGGCAACCAATCTTCTCCTCTGGTATCATTGTTACTCCTTTGTTATCATCCTCAGACCCTGCCGAAAGATCTGATCAACGTGAAAGGGCATCGGCCTTTCCTATTAGTGTCCCTGCTTTGTGGAGCCATTTGAAGTTAAACCATGAGAGATACTGTGCCCATCGGGCCTGTCTCCGGTTGAGATCCTGTCTCATCATGAACCAAGAGAGATTCTGGTGATCATTCCAGATCTCAAATTCGAACTGCATTCCTTCTAAGTAATGCTGCCAGTTCTCCAAAGCAGAGATGACACTGAGCATCTCTTTATCAGCGATGGGGTAATTCTGTTGTTCTGGTGTCATGGAGTGAGAGGCATAAGCTACCGGATGCCATTTGCCTTCTTTCTCTATCAAGAGTACTGCTCCCGTGGCGTAATTGGAGGCATCACTTTCTAGGCGATATTGGTAGTTATTATCAGGATATGCTAGAACAGGAGCCATTGTGAAGGCAACCTTAAGCATGTTGAAGGCCTTCTGGCAGCTGTCACTCCAAACAAAAGGGACATCCTTCTTTGTGAGGTCATGGAGGGGTTGTGCGATGAGGGCATAGCCCGAGATGAATCTTCGATAGAAATTGGCCATTCTGAGGAATGAGCATACTCCTTTCAGGTTCTGTGGGGCCAGCCAATTTAGCACTGCTTTGACCTTTTCGAGGTCCATGGAGATTCCATCTGTTCCTACGATCATCCTGAGGAATTCTACCTTCTTAATCAAGAAGTAGCACTTTTCCAGTTTGACAAACAGATCGTGAGCCTTCAATCGTCGTAGCACTTCTCTCACCACTTCATCATGTGCCTTTTGATCGTCCAAGGGGGTGAATATCATCAGATCGTCAATGTAGATGATCACGTTTGGCATATTGTTGAAGATGTCGTTCATCATTGTCTGGAAGGTGGTGGGCGAGTTGCAGAGGCCAAAGAACATTACCGTTGGTTTGTATGCCCCTTTGTGACAAACAAATGCTGCCTTCCATTCATCTCCTTCCTTAATGTGCATGTTATTATACCCCCATCATAGATCCATCTTCATGAAGAGTCGCGCCGTTTTCAGTTTGTCCACGAGTTGCAAGATGAGTGGGAGCAGATAATTGTTCCAGACAGTGTGCTCATTTAGGTACCTATAATCCTGTACCATCCTTTTTCGTCCATCCTTCTTTGGCACGGAGAACATGGGGGAGGTCTGTTCTAATTTAGAGGGACAGATATACCCTTTGTGGAGCTGGTCTTCCACAAATGCTGCCACCTCTTCTTCCTCTTTCGGGCTTAACAGGATGATCCTTCCTTTCTTTGGCTTAAAGGTGTCCTTTAGCTCGATGGCGTGATCCCAGGGTTTTTGTAACAGCATCCTTTCCGACTCCTTCTGGAAAAACACTGTCAGGTAATCGTGATACTGCCGGGGAACTAATCACGGTGCAGTCTCTTCATAATCATTGGTTGTGGCAGCATGCATCCTTGCTCGTTCCTGCACGTGGTACGCTTCTGCGGATTCCAGAATTCATACAGCTTTGGATATCCCGTTGTAGTTACATGTGTCAGGGCACTACAGGAATCAGACTTCCCCTGTGTGCCAATCGATGACAGGATTGTGTTGCTGCAACCATGGATACCCTAGAATCATGTCATTCCTTCCCAGGTTCGACACATCGGCGGTGATCCGCTCCGTATGTCCATTTATCTTGCATACCAAATCAGTGCATTCCGTTATTGCTCCTGCAGCGTTCTCTGTTCTGTCAGCATTGAATACCATGACTTGCCAAGGAAGCATCCTAGTTGGGATATTGTGCTTGGCCACGAAGTCGTGATGTATCAGCATGAGATTTGCACCACTATTGATAAGGGCAGCCGCCTTTACGAATCTCTGCTGCCTGTTGGCCTTTACGTTAAGCACCAAACAAACTTCCTTTCCCATGTGGACAATGCAAGCGTGGTACTTCTTTGTTTCTGGGGTTTGGGGTGCAGATGGGGGGATAAGGGAATTAAGCACAGGTTTATTTTCACGGTCCCTGCCAAGCTCACTAGGAGACTCCCTTAGACCAGGCAAGAAAGATGTTAATTTATCGAGTACAAGCATGAGCTTGTGGAGCATAGTGGAGAGATTGTCTGCATTCGGGGATTCTGCCTTCTGGACACCCAGATCATCCTTCAGGCATGGCCTTTTCCCTTCTCTTCGGTTGTATACCTGTGAAAATCCTGCTCTTCCATTCTCCAGATGGAGAGAGCCATCTTGTCAGGTTCTTCAACTCTATAGGGCTGACTTGGCCCTTCCTTTCGGTCTGTGCTTCCCATTTTGGCAACTACTTTTCCTGCAGTGGACTTGTTGCAGCAATTAAAGTGGTGTGCCCCTGTGTGGAACTTACAAATGGGGCATTGCTTCTTTGGCTTCCTGCAATCTCTTACCACATGCCCCTTTTCTTGGCAGTTGTAGCACATGACGGGCTTCCTGAAGAAGGTGGAGATCTCTGCATCCTGCTCTTCTTCTTCGATACGACTCGTGTCCATCTGATCCAACTGTCGGGCATACTGCCTCTGATTTCCGTGGATGAAGTTGAGTGCGTCCATGGCAGTTCCCATGGCGCGGATAGTAGTGAGGTACTTCATCGGGTTGTCGGTACAGCTTCCTTTCTTGAAGATCTGAAGGATGATATGGCAGGCAGTGTTTTGTTTGAGTAACTGCACTGCGTGTGAGGGATCGATCTTCGCCTGTTGGTAGAGGGCTTCCCATTTCACTAAGAAGTCGTCCGTCCACATGCTTCCTTGTCGGAACTGTTCCAATTGGGCGCAAGCCCAGTCCTTCTGATTTGCTGCTCAAAACACCATTTCTATTTCCATTTTGAGCGTATCCCAGTCATAACTCATCCTGCAACTCAAGCAGGTTTGTGCGAATGGTCTGGCCTTTGGTCCTTTGAGGCGGGAGAGCACTGCAATCACAGCATCATAACTCTTCGGCATTACAATGGATCGGTTGGTCTGGAGCCATGCTTTCATCTTGACCCACCATTCTTCAAATCTAACAATAGACCCATCATATTCTCCAGGGTCTGCAAATACTTCTATTTTCCGGGAGGTTTTCCCAATACCAGCTCCTCCCAACTGCAGGGTGGAGATCGTGCGGCCCATTATGTCGATCATCTTCTGAAGTGCGTCGGTCTTTTCCTTTTCCGTGATACATCCTTTGATCAACTGGTTGTTCTGGTTCACAAGCAAAGTGAACTCGGCGGCTATTTGTGTGACCTTGTCCTTCCAGTCGACCGTGTCGTTGTTCAGTATACGGAGTGTTTCTGCTGACATAATGGTGTGTGGTGTGGAACTTAGTTACTCAGATTCTTTTTCTGTTTCTGATTGCCCAGGTATGGCGGCAGTAAACATTGGCTACTTCTGGCAATCTCGGTTGTCGATGATACAGGTGCTGCCTCACAGGGGCTATCTGGGGTCTTCCAATGACCAGTTTCTTCGGGGTCCTTCTCAACTGTGAGAGGATCTGTCCTATGTTTCCTGTTTCGAAGTCATGTGCGAGTGTTCTCACTCAAACTGCCGTGATGTTTAGTCAAAGATCAAAAAATCAATTTATTCCTGCTGCTGCTGCTCTGCAGTCCAACCTGGTCCCCAATTAGGATTCTCTTCTTGTTGGGCCATGTCCTGATCATATCCGAAGGTTCCTCTTATCTCACGAGGTGCACCGATGGGTCCCTGGTAAGAGAGGGTAACTGTAAGGGGGTTCAACTGTCGACCGACTTGGTCAAGTACTGCGTCGAGAAAGAGAAAAAGCTTGAAAGAAATGTAAGCTGTAAGACAGCTCAAGAAAATTGTAATGAAGAGTATGGACTCTCCAATCATACAAGATCGGGAAAATGAAAAAGAAGATATGAGAAAAGAAAATTTACAAGGGTGATGAGGAGGCGGAGATGGTAGTGGGGGTAAGGGGTGGTGTTGGGGTGTGAATATAGTCGTTTGGGTCGAACGACAGTGAGCGGTCTCCTGGTAAGTAAAGCCTACCACGTGTCAAAGGTGCAGGGCTAGGCATGCGGGGGTGGTAGATAATGGATTCTACCTCAACCTGGACCTCTGCCTGTTCTTCCTTAGGCACGAGTGTCTCCTGACTTCCTTCTTTTCTCTCCTCCCAGAGGTTACTCTCCCTGAATACTCTTCTTAAGAGGTCCGGGTGGTGTTCGTTGAGCCAATGGGCCGCTGCTTCAATAGCAGCGAGGTTGGGTACTGGGACAGGGCGAGGGGTGGCTATTAGATGCTGTCCTCCTTCTGCACTTGCCCAGTGAGAAGAGGGGGCTGATGATTCAGCACAGGTAGCGTTCACTGATGTGGTACTACTGTTAGTGGGGTGGCAACGTATGCCACTGAGCTCACTGGTCTACATGGGGATGGTGAGCGGTAAAGGGCTTCAGGGGCGGCGATGGCGACGGCAAAGTGAAAGATTCAAGTCTTAATGAAACAACCCTAAGTGCAAGGGCACTTGGTACAAGAGGAGATGGGCTAGTACGACTAGCGAAGAGGCAAGTGAGACGAGCGAGGGGCCCTTGCGTATACTGAGCACTGTAGGGGAAAACCCAAGAAGACTTGAATGGGGAGTCCTGGGTGCTGAATTGCGGGTTTATATACTATTACAGGGTTTGTACATGTTTGTACACTATTGCTACATTAGGGGGTCCTTTAAGGCCAGTGTGGGAAGGAGGTGTTTATGCTACAGGTGGGGACAAGTGTCAATGAGTCACCAGTACAGCCTTGGCCGCGAGCGATTACTGCTATTGGCATGGGAATGGGTTGCACCATTGTGGTGTCATATGGTGTGGTAATGATGCAATGCGGCTGTGAAGTTGGTCTAGACTTGCTGAGGTAATCCCACTTAGCACAGCCACTTGTGGCATGGGAATGCTGTCAGCGAGCTAGAGTCTGTAGGCTTAGCAAGCTAGTAAAGAGGCAGAAAATTGTGGGAAAATCGGGAGCATAACAGTAACTAGTTTGGGCTCCGCCCAAATGTACTCTAGGGGAGGCAAGGTTACTATTACAGGAAATAGATGCCAGAAACTAGCCTGGTCCATGCGCAAGAAAAGGAGAGAGGGACATACATGATTGGGGTGGGAGTGAATGGTGTTGGATGGCGACAGGGTGGCATGCCATGGCGTCATCAGCCAATTGGGTGCATCAGGGTTAGCTTAGGTAAGCGGGGCTTGACTCTACCTTTGTAAGGTGCCTGGATGCTATAAGCTTTCCCAGAGGGGGGCCCGGTAGCAGGAGTAGGGATAGCTAAGTTGCGGCAAAGTGGCATGAGGAGTGCTAGCTGAGAAAGGAAGTGTAGCAACACGAAAGAAAAAGTGTACCTGTGTTCATGTGCGTAACAAGGGGAAACCCAAGGCGAAGCTGAGAAAGAGCCCTTAGGCTTGACTCATACCCTTGGAATGGAGGTGAGGATGTGTTTGTGGACTGGTTCTGCAGACAGTTGAATGAGTGGATTGTTGAGTTGCTTGGGATCATTGATGAGGACCTCTTCATTGAAGAAGATGAAGCTCTTTGGAACCAAGAAGATGATGAGTTATTGTACCATACATACAACTGACCTACATGTACAACTTGAAAAATTCAAGTATCCATTCACTCATACCATTCCAGACTTATTGTGTGACCTCCCTTTACCAGTTGCGGCTAAGGTACTTCTCCTGTACATTCCACCTTACATTATAGATGCCTGCCAATATAGGAATATAGTCCATACTGGTCCTGGGATTAGTATCCCAAAAGAAATTGAACTTCACTTAGCTATTGGAACTAAATATATATTCCATAACTCTAGTAATACTATACTACTTACTAGTGCATAGTTGGACTTCAAAAGACAACTATGCTAGAGAATTAAGTTCACATTAGATGGTGAACAGTCCATCTATGATCCTGATTATGATGTCCACATTCTGTCTCAGAAAGCCCCACCATCATTACTGCAATATATGGAAATCACACTCTCAAAGGGTTGTGACTTTGTCTTAAATACATCTCACAATATACCTACAGAGTCTCCCTTGGACTACCACCTCAAACCACTTGGTCTGAGAGTCCATGATATCCATAAGTTCTTATTGGACAATGACTTCATTGTAACATCCACAGATAAGAACCTTGGCATTGTGGTGTCCAAGCATACCTGGATCATTGACAAAACTCTAGAAGCAATAAATAATCTGAAAGACTACTGGAGGCTTATGAAGACCAAGGCAAAAGCCATTCTAGACTGCAAATGCACCCAAATGCATTCACTGTCTGTTCTAGCAGAAGAATGCCTCTGGCACCTGGGTTCAGTTGATACATTCCTCCTATTGAAGGTTACCCCTGATGGAGAGGAACATCACATCCCTACTTTTTATGGAATCCCTAAAATCCATAAAGAGCCAGTGAAGTTTAGACCAATTCTTCCCTGCCATTCAGCCATTCAGAACCTGGCTGCCAAATTCTGCTCCAAAATGCTTAAACCTCTCATTCAAAAGGCTCCAACCATTATTTATGGTACCAAAGACTTGGTGATAAAATTAAGCAAGCTCAGCTTTATCCCAGGATGGCAATTTTATATTGTCACGGGAGACATAGTGGCTTATTACCCTTCAATTCCATTAGACAACTGTCTGGCTATAGTATACCAAATGTATATGGAATTCTACTGGAATAGCCCATCCCACTCTGAACCAGAAAGTAGAAAACAACAACAAGCATTTAGAACAGTGCTTCATATTGGCAATACTGAGCTAATTACACAGTTCCAAAATATACCTTATATCCAACTCAATGGCCTTGCCATGGGTGTTGTGGACTCCCTGGACCTTGCTAATTTATATGGTGCTTTCTGTGAACAACAAGACAGTATATTGGATCACCTGGACATCATTTTTTATGGCTGATACATTGATGACTGCTTAGGCATTATCTATGCGGACTGTGAACAATCTGCATGGACTTTACTGTCTATGCTAGTCCGAATTGATGGGTGTAATTTAACGTGGGAATGTGACCATGCTCTACCTTTCCTGGATATGTTATTGTATGTGGATCATAGGGGATCACTCCAACACATGCCATACTGGAAAACAAAGTCACATCTTGAAAGAGTTCCATGGATCTCTGCTCATCTGCTTGATGTTAAATGAGGAACATTCATAGGTGAACTATCACACCTAGCAACACTGTGTAGTAAAATTGAACACTACTCCGAAGCCGTTCAGGATCTGGTAAACCTGTACAAACAGCGTGGCTACCCCAGGGTGTTGGTATTAAAATGGAAAAAGGATAATGCACTAACACACTGGCAAAAAAGGTTGGACAGTTCTGACCAGGACAACCTGGAAGTGTTAGTTTTTAAATCCCACTTTAATCCCACATGGAACTACTTTCAAGCAAAAGAACTTTGGGACATAATCTTAGGATACATGCGTAATTGGCTTTACTATGCTGATTGCCAGCAGTGGTCTTCGAAATACCCTGCACCACCCTCAAACCCTACTAATGACATTTCTGGTTGTGTAACAAAAGCCTTTGTTACTATGTCTGTTAGTGGAACTGAAGTATGGGTCCCTGATCTGCAGTCTACTAGTATCCTTAACCATAAAGTCATCATGTCTCGGAAACAAACACACAATTTCTTTGACTTAACAAGTCTCTGGAAAAGATTATGCTCGAAAGGCTTGATGAGCTGGAATGTAATCCTGCACCCATTCCATGGGACCCTACTTCCCTTGTTGTTCTCACTGGAGTGGAATATTTCTATCACTGATCAGGTCATCTGATCACAACTGCTAACAAGGAAAACACCCCCAACCAGCACTCATCATCACCAGATACTAACCCTGTCTGCCACCTAGTCCAACCATAGTGTTCCAACCAGAATGCATTCCAGAACCATCCAGAACAAGTTGTTGACCTTCTGAAGAACCCCTTTGAATGATGACTCACTGTCATGAGAATCTAGTACCCTGTGAAATGATTCGTTTGAGTGCTAGTCTGCCATTGCTCTTGTGCTAACTTCACCGAGTGAGACTCTAGTAAAGAGCAGGTCTGGAATACAATCCAAGAGTAATGCTATGGAAGGCACTCTACTAGGTGGAAGCCTCTTTTGCTTACCTGCCTAATGGTAGGTACACCAGTTATACCTCTTACACATTTACTAATCATGTGGAATGCAGAACCAACATCTGCCCTTGATGAGGTACTCTGCCTCTAGACAGACTAGGATGTCCATGTGATCTAACCTAACCCTAACTGTGTGTACTGGTCTGACTTCTAGTCTGACCACACTGATTAATGGTATCTTAGCTAACCAACCTAACCAGACCTAATAGACCGATGGATGCCACTCCATCTCCATTCCAGGGATCTCTGAACTGACTCTGGTGGCATACTCCCACACCACATGCACTTGGCATGTCATAAGGTTTGATTAGATCTGATTAGGTTTATAGACACCATGAGAAACAATCTATCCAAGATTGGCTATAGGAGTTTGACCAGACTTAGACTGGTTGGTCTAACCCTTGATAGGCTGGATCTGACAGACTGCATGAGACTGGTGACTGTGGACCTTAATAGCCCTTATCTCTGACTCAGGATGAGTCACTTCTGGCCTAGCAACAAGGTCCGGCCAAAAGTCTGGTTCAAACTTAACAGAAATAACTTGCTGCATGTTTCTTATCTTCATCGATTATCAGTGCTAAATTAGGCAGACTCATCCCACTCTTCTTATATAAAAAGGGTGGGTCACATGACAATTGTTCATAATCCAGAATAAAGGTCTGATGAGTTTATTCAAATGAAATAGGCTGGCCTTGGATGGACTTCCCCCCATCACCTATTACCTAGTTTCTGGGCATCTCCTTGTGTTTAAATCTTGGTCAGAACTCAGACTTGCTTTGCTCGTCTTCATTCCTTCTCACCCTCTAGGGAGGACTTAGTGAGCTCAGAGATCTCACAGGCTAAATGGGAGGTAATGTTATGATCTACCTACTAGGTCTGGTTTGTGTTCCTTTATTTTTATTTTGTTCCCTTGTACTCCTATGGTCTTCTTTTGGCCTCCCCCTATGCTTACCCTGTTGTATTGACTCACAATATGCTCTGATCACATCTGATGGTTATCTCTTTCTTCTTTTTTGTTCCCTCACATTCTTTTGATTACCTAAACCTGAAGGGCTAGCTAGTATATAAGCTGGGCAGACCCAACCCTGTACTCTAAGCTGGTCTTCCTTAATATCTATCTCCTTCACCTCTTCCCTCAGAGCTTGCTGGAGTTTGTCTCCTCAACTTGCTAGCTTCCACCTGAACAAGTCCTTGACAGACTGAGGCAAGACAAGTCCCAGTGTTAGGTCTGGGCATTAGTATGTCATCACTACAGGCTATTCAAGGCTAGGGTCAATATTCTACCCAGACTAGACCTTAACACATATTGTTATGACCTCAATTTCAATGCCCTAGCAAAGCCTACAGTTGCCTTTGCTACCACATTAACCTAGCTCAAACCCTAGTCCAGTCCCACTTGAGCCCTAGCCTTTACCAAGGCCTACATCAGCACCAGCAGCCACATCATCATCTTAGCCCTATACTGGGATCTCTCCTTATTGGCTGCTTAGTCACAGCCACCAGTACAGTCACAGTACTCACAAGATCCAGTCATATATCACACTCTTAGCCTAGACCACAGCACCTCAGCACAGTCACCATGGCAACAGTCACCACATCACAGCCTCATTCCTTTCATCTTAGTGACACCTATCAGACATATGGTGCAGCCTCAGACCACAGCCACTTGGCCCTGCATATACCACAGACTCATCACAACTCACAGACTACAGTACAGCCACCAGATTACACCATACTGCTGTGCTATTGTGCCATCCCTTCCCACAGCAGGTATAACTTATCCTCAACCAATGGCATTAACCCCGCAATCATGCCTTATGGCACCATCCTTATGCAATTGCATGCCATTGCTATTCTTAGCACTCTGCAGTACTCCATAGTCACATGACTCACCTCAGGCCTATAGAAATAGTCCCTTGCTCCACACCACTCTCATGCTGACCCTAAAGCATCCCATTTATTATTCTCAGACCCACAGCAGACTTACCACATATAGACCACTACTTACCTTAGATAGTATTTGGACCTGCCCTAGACAGACCTAGTAATACAAATAGATACAAACATTATAACAGTATATAAACCCTTGCCTCTTAGTCAACAGACCCCAGTCTATTCATTGGTGAGCTATGGCCTAACAAGCTACAAGCCACTAGTGGACCTTAGTGGGCTATGGCATAGTCAAGACATAGAGGGTCTTGTTGGCTACAAGAACCAATACCAATGGTTTACTCTAGCATCCCTTTGTCCAGGCCTTCATTGGTTGTGAAACAACCTCAATGATGGCTGAATTAAGTGTTGCCACTATGGACAGCAAGTGCTTAGATTGAGGGTGGAACTTGAGAGCCTTGCTGCTAGGTCACTGTTAAGGGAAGACCCAAGTAAACTTGATTAGGGGACAAGAGTGAGAGTGCCTGGGTTTATATACTACATGGTAACTAGTTTGGGCTCTGCCCGAATGTGCTCTAGGGGAGGCAAGGCTACTATTACAGGAAACAGATGCCAGGAACTAGCCTGGTCCATGCTTGAGAGAGGGAGAGAGGGACATACACAACTGGCATGAGAGCGGATGGCATGAGATGGCAAGTGAGTGGCACAAGGCTGTGTAAGTGGCTGGTCAGGTCCATTTGGGTTAGCTTAGGTAAGTGGGGCTTGACTCTACCTTTGTAAGGTACCCGGATGCTGTAAGCGTTCCCAGGGGGCCTGGGAGTGGGAGTAGGGATAGCTGAGATGTGGCAAGGTGGTGTGGGAAGAGCTAGCCTGGAAAGGAAGTGTAGCAACACATACAAGAAAAAGTGTACCTGTGTTCATGTGCATAACACTACCCCCTCCTTATGGCCTGGACTCCAGACTGGCAGAAGGGAAGAGGTTGGAGAACTCTATGTGGGAGAGGTGTTGTGGGGCAGCAGAGTGAGAGTGGTGAAAGGTGGTGATGGCATCAGTGCAATTGGTAAGGTTAGTTTGGGGTTCCCAGGTATACTTGGACTCATCATAGCCATGCCAG
This sequence comes from Tylopilus aff. callainus, assembly GCA_038093995.1. Classification (NCBI taxonomy): domain Eukaryota; kingdom Fungi; phylum Basidiomycota; class Agaricomycetes; order Boletales; family Boletaceae; genus Tylopilus; species Tylopilus aff. callainus. Next base: position 8,459 of record JBBPTI010000114.1, on the reverse strand, counting down.
TGGACAAGGTACTGGAGGCCACATCTGTGGGCATGGGAGTTGACGATGTATTCTACTTTGTACTCTGGGGCTGCATCATCAGAGACCGCAACCAGGGGAGGGTGATAGATCTGCTGGTCCGGGAGTGGGGCCAGGTATGGTTTCACCCAAGAGACATTCAGCACTGGGTGTATACAGAAGGAGGGAGGAAGGGCAAGGCATACTGCATTTGGCCCATGTAGAGCCTTGATGGTGTAAGGGCTGATCCATTAGTCTATTAGCTTAGGGGTGGTGGTATTGATGTGGAGGTTCTCTGTGAAGAGCCAGATGTGGTCCCCTACCTTGTACTCTGGTTGAGAAGACCAGTAATGGTCTGCATTCTCCTTCATTTGGTCCTGTGCCTTGCAGAGCTGCATGTATGCATCATGGAGCTTCTGCTGGAAGTCTGTGGCATAAGCAGTAGCAGCATTGGACTTGGAGGGACATGGTTCACTGCCCATGTGGGGTGGGTACATATGGGTCAAGCTGAAGGGGGAGCTCCCCAAAGTGGAGGAGGTGTGATTGTTGATGGTGAACTGGGCTAGAGGGAGCCAAATCAAACATGTACTGGGGTTGGCCATGCAGTATGTGTGGAGGTACTGCAGCACTTTGTGGTTCAACTGCTTGGTCTGTCCATCTGTCTAAGGGTGATGCACAGTGGAGAGTTTGGGTGCAATGCTGAGCTGCTTACAGAGAGCTGTTATGAGGTGGGAGGCAAACTGGGGACCCTGATCTGAGACTATGGTGTTGGGGAGTCCATGGTGTTTCCATACGTGGTGCAGGTAGATGTCTGTGAGGTCCTGAGTGGTGCAGGTCTTGTTGCAGGGCACAAACTTGACTTCTTTCAAGAAGCAGTCCACAACCGTCAGTATAGTGTTGTAGGTGCTAGACTCTAGGAGGCCAGTAATGAAGTCCACTGAGATGTCTGTCCATGGCCCCAAAGGCACTTCGAGCAGCTGTAGTGTCCCTGCAGGGGGTCTATTGCCCAGCTTGGTTTGTGTGCACCTGTTGCACCTTTTCACATAGTCCTCTGCGTCTTGCTGCATGCCTGGCCAGTCATAGTTCCACTGGAGGAGGTCCATGGTCTTTGCCACTTCAGGGTGTCCTGCCAGTGGGCCATCATGGCTCACTTCCAGCACTTTTGGCCTGCAAGAGGGTGGAACATACACCTGGCCATCCTTTTTCCTTAGGGCATCCTCTATCCTGTATCCTGAGTTTTCTAACCTCTGCTATTTCTTTGTGGGGAGCTTGATCATCTTGTGTGAGATGTGGTCTAGGAGGGTGTCTCCCGAGTGGTGTAGGACTGTAGCATCCTCAGTCATCCTTCCCACCTTTTCTACTGCCACCTTTCCTGCAGGGATAACCATTACCTCTTTGTTGTCTTCCCCTATTCCTTCTGCTAGGTCTTCTCTGTGGGACAGCACATCTGCCTTCCCCATGGCCATCCCGGACTTGTGCACCCACTTGAAGTTGAAGCACAAGAGATACTAAGCCCACCGGGCTTGTGCACCCACTTGAAGTTGAAGCACAAGAGGTACTAAGCCCACCGGGCTTGTCTCTGGTTGAGGTTTTGTTGGGTCATGAATCAGAAGAGACTCTGGTGGTCATTCCAAATCTGGAACTCATTCTGTGTTCCTTCCAGATAGTGCCTCCAGTTCTCTAGGGCTTGAATTATGCTGAGCATCTCCTTGTCTGCGATGGGGTAGTTGTGCTCCTCTAGGGTCATGGCATGTGAGGCAAACACTACTGGGTGTCATCAGTCTTCTTTCTGCACTAGGAGTACTGCCCCAGTCATGAAGGATGAGGTGTCAGACTCTAGCCTGTAGACAAGGTTGTTGTCTGGGTATGCTAGGACCAGGGCTGTAGTGAACACTCCCTTGAGCCTTTCAAATGCTTCCTGCCGCTTATCTGTCCATGTGAACACCTTGTCCTTCTTCATCAGGTCGTGGAGCAGGCATGCTATGGAGGTGAAGCCTTTGATGAACCTCCTATAGAAGTTAGCCATTCTGAGGAATGCCCAGACTCCCTTTACTGTGGTGGGGACCGGCCATTCTTTTATGGCAGTCACCTTTGCTTGGTCCATGCTCACTCTGTTCACCCCTACTATCATTCCCAAAAACTCCAGTTTCTTGGTGAAGAAGGTGCACTTCTCTGGCTTGACAAAAAGGTCATTATCCCTAAGCCTTTGAAGCACCTCTTGGACTACCCTTCAGTGCTCTGTGCAGTCCAAACTTTGGGTGAAGATGAGGAGGTTGTCAATATACACTGCAATGTTTGTGGACATGTCGAAGAAGAGATCATTCATCATGGTCTGGAACGTGGCTGGGGAGTTGCAGAGTCTAAAAAACATTACCAACAGCTTGAAGGCTCCCCTGTGACATGTAAAAGCAGCCTTCCATTCATCTCCCTCCTTAATGTGGACATTGTTGTAGCCCCACTGGAGGTCCATCTTGGTCAGGAGGTGTGCTTCTTTCAGGCAGTCTATGAGCTGCACGATGAGTGGGAGAGGGTAGTTGTTCTTGACCATGTGCTTGTTGAGATACCTATAGTCCTGTACCATCCACTTCTTGCCATTCTTCTTGGGGACAAAGAAGACTGGGGAGGTCTGCTCAGACTTAGAGGGGCAGATGTAGCCCTTCTGGAGCTGGTCATCGATGAATTTGTCTACCTTCTTCTGCTCATTTGGACTGAGAGGGATGAGATGGCCCTTCTTCAGGCAGAAAGTGTCTTTTAGCTCTATGGCATGGTCCCATGGCTTTCAGATTGGCATGCACTCTGAGGCTTTCTGGTGGAAGACCAAGAGGAAGTCGTGGTAGTCCTGTGGCACTAGACCCTTGGCAGGGCAGTCAGTGATGTCAGAGGCATGTATGGCCCAGACTTCTTGTAACTCCTGGGCCCACTCCTGCATCTGCTGAAGCTCTTGACTCTCTGCCGACTGGACAACCTGAGAGAGCCCCTTGTAGTTGCAGAACTCAGGGAAACCTCCCATGGTTACTTCACCAGTCTCCCAGTTTATCTTCAGATTGTGCTCTCAGAGCCACATGTAGCCGAGGATGACATCATTCTTTCCAAGGTCAGTTATGTCCATCATTGCCTGTTTGAGGTGCCCTTGGTACTTCAGCAGGACCGAGGCCTGCTCAGTGATTGGCCCTGCTTTGTTGGGGGTGCCATCCACATTGTATATGGTGATGGGGGTGGCTGTCCATTGAGTGGGTATTCTGTTTTGTTGGATGAAGTCTCTGTGGAGGAAGGATGCCTGGGCACCGCTGTCTAGGAGGGCTGAGGCAGTCTGGAAGTCCTGGTCTTTGCCTTTTATTTGCACCTTGAGCAGGACTTCCCATTGCTGCATGCCTAGGATGCAGATGAAGGGGGCTGTTTGTGTTGGGACTTGCTTTGCATGGGGGTGTTTGTAAAGTGTAGAGGAATTAAGCACAGACTTATTATCTCAGTCACTGCCAGTCTGCACTGCAGGACCCTGTTGACTGGAAGTAGGATGAGCAGAGGACTTTAGGTACTTTACAATCTGTGAATAGAGGGAAACTCTGGCCTTCAGGGTGCCTGACATGCCCTTCAGGCCCTTTTTTTTTTCAAGTCTGGCAGACTTGCCATGGAAAAATCTGACTCTTGCTTGGACTTCATGGTGCAGACTATTTGCTGGGTGAGCTCGCCAATGGGTATGTTGGGGCTGCTTGGCTGCTTGTCAGGTGCTTCTATCACATGAACTTTGCAGAATCGCAGACATCTGGCAGCATGCCCACCTTGGACAAAGCAGCATTGGGGGCATTGATCTACCTTTGGCTTTCGGCAGTCTTGGACTCTATGTCCCTTGGTTTTGCAGTTAAAGCAGACCCTGTTGGTCTTTATTGCAGTGAGCTGCTCTACAACTTCTTCTTCAACAGTCCATCGGACTTCCCTTGTGGCAGGCCTACATTCTTCTTGCAGGTCCCATCCTCTGATAAACTATAGTGCCTCCATGGCACAGCCTACCTTTTGTATCTCTGCTAAATATTCATGTGGGGTGGTCTTTCTTTTTCCTTCCTTGAAGATTTGTAATATAATGTGGTGGGCCATGTTCTTTTCCAACAGCCAAACTCCATGAGAATCATTGATGTCTGCCTATAGGTAAAGTGCCTCCCATTGGACTATGAAGTCATCAGTGTGCATGTTCTGCTGTGAGTACCTTTTGAGTTGGAGGTGGGCCCAGTCCTTCTGATTGGCAGCATGGAAGAGCCCTTCCATCTTGGCCTTGAGGTCAGCCCATGGATATGCTAGGCCATACTTTAGGTAGGTTTTGGTGAAGGGGCCCACTTTAGGGCCTTTGAGGCAAGAGAGGACCATGACCACAGCTTTGTAGCTGTTAGGAGGGACTGTGTCCTTGTTCATCAGCAGCCAGGCCTTCATCTTGGCCCACCATTCTTCAAACTTGGCGATGTTTCCTTCATAGATGCCTGGGTCAGTGAATATTTCCACCTTCCTTGCTGTCTTCAGAGCTGTAGCCACTCCACCAGGAAGAGAGCTGATGTGGGTCTGTAAAGTGGCTATCATGTGGTGGGCCTGCATTAGGGTCATTTCCAAATGTATGATCTCTGTATTGCTTAGTTGGAGTGAACCAGCTAATTAGTCAGTCTGGCCAGTGAGTAGAGTGAATTTGCCTGTGATGGTGGTGAGCTTGTCTGCAAGTGGAACAGTTGCATCCACAAGCAGTGTTAGCAATGTTTGGGACATCATCAAAGTGGACCTTTTGGGGGCTGAAGTATACCTTTCTTACTTCAGGGTAGATCTGTGCTGGGGGTGCCCAATATCTGTAGGGCCTTTGGAATGCTAGTGGGGGCAGCTTCTTGTCTTGGACTATCATCTTCTGCTTTCTGCAGTCTTTGTGTGTGGGCCTGCTGATGATTCTTTTGATCTCTGGCTGGGGAGGAGGGGTGCAGAGTGAGTTGCCTATGTTGGACCTATTGATGACCATCTGCAAGTGTTCTTACTCAAACTGCAACAGCAATGGTCTGTTCCTGTGAAACCTGAAAAGAAAACTCTGGAGGCTACAAGAAATACAGCAAGAATTTGACCAATCTTCAAACCGGAGGCATCCTTGGTGAAGGGGAAAAGGGGGAAAGTGAGAGTGAGGCTAATACAGGGAAAGAGATGTAGAGGGAGAGAGAGAAGGGTGGTATCTACCAACCACCTTGAGCGTCAGTCAAAGCAGGCTGCTCCCAACCTGCGGGTGGATGCCTGTAGCCTAGACTGGCAGTTACCTGAAGACTGTTGAAAAGACTAAAAGGTGGGTGAGTGGACTGGTAGGTAAAATACCAGCTAGTCCTGGCCACCAGGGAGTGTCTGAGTAAAGGGGGGAGCAAATGTATATTCGCCCCAAAGGGACTCTGTGGAAAGAGGGTAAGTCCTGAGTGAAGTCTTGGCATGTACAAATAGTCCGGTGGTAGTCTGGACTTGTAGGAATTGGTAGTCCAGTCGTAGAAAGGTAGGTGACTGTTGGTACAGCCTAAGAAACGGTATGGAGGCGAAAACAGTGGAGGAAGATGGTCCCAAGCAGTGTGTGATGTGAGCCAAATGGTAGCTGCTATTTCAGAATGACAAGTACAAATTTTTTATAGTCCAGGTATACCCAAACTCTAGCTACTTATCCAAAAGAGGATAAAAGAGTGATGACAGGGATTTCCCCTTTCAGGTCCAATACATCCGATCAGAGATAAGTTGAACAAACTAGAAGAAAATATAGGAATATTGCAGGTTAGGAATATTTAAAGAGTACTGCATCATGGAAAAGTAGTCCAACTAGTCAATAGAAGTCCGGTCAGTAGAAGATTAAAATAGTCCGACTGGACTGTTCTAGTAGATAATGAATTGACTGAAAAAGATGGGAAGCAACAAAAATGGGGTAAAGAAATGATATATAACTGTAGAGACACACCAATCTCTACATCGTTGATGTGAAAGGAAAACAGGAGTGGGGAGGACTGGTGATCGACAAGCTCAAGAGCCTGTCAGACTATCTGGAAGAACAAGTAGAGCGAGTACAAGATGAGCAAACATGTGAAAAGTGTAATACCAAAGAGAAACTCCTGGAACATTCAACAAGATATACAAATTAAGCAGGGTGGCACAAAGCTGCATGAGGATGGAGATGACCTCCAGGGGCGTCAGTGTGGCAGATGGGGGAATGTTGGGCACAGTGAATGGCACAGTAAAACTGCCTGCATTTGTGGGTGTGGGTGAGGGGATGGAGTAGTAAAGGGTGGTGTGGCTGACCTGGCAAGGATACGTTCTATCTCTTGAATGTAAGTGGTGGTGGCTGCAGATGTGGTGGTGGCCTCTGCTTCAAGGCAGACTATGGAGGTGGGGCTAAGGGTGTGGGCTGGGCCTGGACGGCAGCAGGGGCACTTGCAAGGGAGTGGTAATGGTGGGTATAATAGATAAGGGGATGTGGACCTTTCCAACTCGGTCCAATCTATCTCTGCTCTTCAGTGGTACTCTGCTACTTCTTCCAACAACCTATCAATGTCTTCCCAGAGTTCCTGCTGGGCTTGTTCCTTGGTGAGGCAGGTGTCTGCTTCAATGGCAGCAGTGGCATTGGTGAGGAGGGCAAGGTTGAGGGCAAGTGTGGTGCAGGGTGCAGTGACTACTAGGGGTTGTCTGACTGGTTCTTCTGCCAAGAGGACTGCAGGGGCCGACTGGGCATGTGTAACTGGCACTAGTGTCCATTGACAGGGTTAATAAAATCTGACCTGTCAGGATGCTGAGCTCACTGTTTGTTTGTATTGGTGACTAGGTAGCCTTTGGGGTTGTTGTGGATGACAGCGAAGAGGGGAATTGAGTTTAAGTGAAACAACCTCAATGATGGCTGAATCAAGTGTTGCCACTATGGACAGCGAGTGCTTAGATTGAGGGTGGAACTTGAGAGTCTTTGCTGCTAGGTCACTGTTAAGGGAAGACCCAAGTAAACTTGATTAGGGGACAAGGGTGAGAGCACCTGGGTTTATATACTACATGGTAACTAGTTCAGGCTCTGCCCAAATGTGCTCTAGGGGAGGCAAGGCTACTATTACAGGAAACAGATGCCAGGAACTAGCCTGGTCTGTGCTCAAGAGAGGGAGAGAGGGATATATGTGACTGGTATGAGAGTGGATGGCATGAGATGGCAAGCAAGTGGTGCAAGGCTGCATAAGTGGCTAGTCAGGTCCATTTGGGTTAGCTTAGGTAAGCAGGGCTTGACTCTATATTTGTAAGGTGCCCGGATGCTGTAAGTGTTCCTAGGGGGCCTGGGAGTGGGAGTAGGGATAGCTGAGACATGGCAAGGTGGTGTGGGGAGAGCTAGCCTGGAAAGGAAGTGTAGCAACTTGTATGAGAAAAAGTGTACCTGTGTTCATGTGCATAACAGGTTGTAGGACATGCCCCATGTGTGACTCCTCTTGACAGCACTATGGCATTACACTCCTTGTCTCACTGCATTCACCATAGTAGCCCTAGGCTGATGCATATTTGACTCAGTGCATTTCACATATATGTTTTCCCATAAGGTGCCCTTGGTTGCCAAAGATGGCCTTGTGACTGAGAAAAATATTAGTCATATGTTTATTAACCTTGTAAATGGCATATGCATGTCAATACTGCCAACATTAAGACCTATTGAACAAACATGAAAGATGGAACTGCTAGAATGAGTGCCAGATGTTGAGTGCCCAACACTAGTTCAGATGGTTGCTGCCTGACTCTGAGGCAAGCATGTATATTAGTGCAACTCAAATACAAGAGATGATACTCAGATATTACCTTCTGAGGGACTCCTGCAGTGCTAGTGGGGTGTTTCACCAGCTTAAAATCATTGGCTTGCCTCTTAGATAAAAATGTTGTGAGTACCTTATGTCAAAGTTAACCCTGGACAATCAGTCCAACAATCTCCAGGTTCTCCAGAGTTCTCTGCTACAGACTCCATTCACATGTGGAAGTGAGCTCCCCAACTTCCAGACACTTACCCCTATGACCACATTCATTTATTATTGTATCATTGTGGCATCCATGGTATGATCCTCTTTTCTTTTTCTTGCTGTCACTAGACCCAGGCCAGAGTCCAGACTGGAGCTTCTGGAGGTTAGGGACAAGTGCCCTCTTCACCCATATTTAACTGGTGTCTTTACTTTCTCTCACCTCAGTCATGTTACTCCCTTCTGGGCAACTGGCTGAGGTGAGAACTCTACTTAATACTTATACAGTGAGCAACAAAACCGTTGCAATGTCTAACCCCAACACGGTGCGCGAAGCGCACCGCAATCACCCCTGGGAATTTCGCTTAGCTGTAGTAGAGACAAACAAAGTACAAACAAAGAGCTACAAAACCATCTCTTGATCATGTGATTTGGCCTAGTGGCTGTGGAGATATGGCCATTTTAAAACTGCAATGCCATTGCAACAGTTTTGTTGCTGGTGGA